>CAMZMU010000054.1:35639827-35744176 GCA_947311845.1 Poa pratensis
GGGCCACAATGTATGTCTAGCTCAGTACATGAAAAAACTCTAACCAAACCAGAGTTCGCCTCAAAGATCACACCGCAAAAAATATAAATAGTTTCAGTCTCGGTATATTACAAACCATTCGGCAACATATTGTACAACATTATCAATTGTTCTAGCACAAGAATCACAGATTCAGTCATGCCACCCATGCCACAGATTGGCTTCTTGTTATTACTTATTCTCACTATGGATGCAACCAAAATAAGAAACTCCAATGACCTGCGCAAAAATATAAACATTTGCAAGATGCAAGTGGGTTTATATGAGAAGTAGAGCATTTTAGTAACTATAGAAACATGTCTGTAGAGGTAACTTCATGTGCTAATAATAATACTTTCTATAAAACTTCCATCACTAAAGTGAACCACAAGTTGATGAATTGTCATGACGAATAAAAAGGTATATATAAAGGAGCACGTGTTGAGCGATTTTACATAGCAAACAGAATCAAACTCAGAAATAAGCGATTAGAGCAAAACATGTTAAACTGGATTGGAACTATGAACAATACACATATTACGACCAAGCATTTTTCATAATTCTCGTGTTAGTGGACACCAAAGCGTTATCCAAGTACATAACAGAGATGATATTGACACTACCCTTATCTGTATCAAGAGCAGAGCAATGTGTTTACTTGATTCTAACAATGTGCATGTTGAGAAAATTAAGAAGATATGCATAAAACTTAATCTGGATTCATATCACACAATGAAGATGTCGAAATAATGCACCTAGTTTTTCACATCGAAGCTGACTTTGTTCTTCAACTTGTCAAGATGTATCACTTATCAACCATATGAATCTAGATGAGCTAAGCACAATCATCATGTATGTATATCACATTAAATTAAACTGTAATAAACAGAACAACTACACTAACAAAGAGATAGTTAGTAACCTAAACAGAGTAAATGGCCCATATTAAATGCTGAGCTCTCACCAAAGTTGAGCACATCATCATCGGTTCGATGGCCTGAGTTGGAGACAACCGACAGGCACAACGTCCATATGTCCTCAGAGAAAAATGGGGACAACATAGGAAAAAAAAGGCACGTACAACTCACCGGGACGGAAGCGATGGCGAGCGCCACTCCAGTTGCAGCACGGCACCCACAAAGAAAGAAGAGGTGCCGAAAGGGGCATCCATGCCTGTCGCGCTTGCAGCACGACTACTTCAGTCTTGAACGGAGTTTTTGGCTTGTCCAACATTTGAGCAAGATTCATTCAGTAACGTAATATCCTGAAAATGCAATTAGCAGTTTGGTCAATAAGATGTATTGTGGGTTTGTGTGCATCAGTTGAAGAGAACAACAGAAACGTGTATATGGATCAAACAGAAACAGAGTATGTTTATTGCCTAGAATATATGTGCAGACCATGATGCAAATAGCACCAGCCTCTAGGCTATCTAACTGTTCATATCATACCCCAATATTAAGAAGAAGCTGACAAGCCTGTTTCACGCACTGCCCCCCCCCCCCCTATTAAGAAGAGGCTTGATAAATTAAAAGCAGCGCCTAACACCAACACGAGTAGCTGACTGCAATAGGAGTTTGGTCATTAAGATTTATTACTGGCTGAAGACAGTATCAAGAAGAGAGTATATTTCCTAAAAAATGCATGCAGATAACAACGCGAGTAGCACCTCCCTCTAGGACTATTTAAATCATTAGTTTAAGGTAGCAAGGATCGGGGATGCAGTTTAACACAATAAGCTTCTCGAGTAGCTGAAAGCAATAGTTAGTTGACGACTATGAACTAACACAGTTATTTCAAATAGTTTGGTGTAAACGAAGTAACGACAATAGTACAGGCCATAAAAAGAAGAATATTTTTCTCCAAATAAGATTGTGATGCAATTCACTACGGGAGAATTCTTCCGAATCCCTATAGCCTGTAGGAGAGCTTACACATTAGCATATTATCATCATCGACTCGATGGCCTGAGTTGGAGCCAACCGACAGGCACGACGGCCATGTCCGTAGAGCAAAATGGGGACAACATAGAACTATAGAAGGGAAAGAAGGCATATACAACTCACCGGGACGGAGGAGACGCCAGCGCCACCGCTGTTGAGGCACGGCGGCGAGGCACCGACAAAAGAAAGAAGAGGTAACCGACAGGGCCATCCATGCCCACTTCCGCCGACGGTTCCGCAAGGTCTGGCAAACACCACGCTCCAACTTCCTTGGCCTCCTTTTCCCGCCGCAGCTGTTCGTGGTGCCCGCTTGGGAGTAACAGCCCTGCGTATAATACTGAGCATGACACTAATTATTTGTTGCCTTGCAAAATTTTGTGTTTGGATACTTGAGTATTTCAGCAAGAATCGGAATAACCAATCATTCCACACCAATCAGAAAGGAAATCAAACCAGTTCTGAACCTACCTATATAAGCCTAGCATGTCCAGCATCTAGATCATGGCCGGCACGATAAGCTGGGAAGGCATACATGCAGCCATGTCGGTCGTCGCTGCGGATGAGCCCTCGTCCCCGCCGCCGCCGCCAGGGCACACCACAGATCCAGTCATGCAAGAGAATCCAAGTGAAATGTGGTGGACTGGGCACCACCTAAGAGAGATCCCTTCAGCCCTTCTTGCACAATCTGGTCAAATATTTGCACTTGATAAGGACCTGAAAGAATTAGGACACATAGTATCAGTGCATATTTCTATAAAATGACCGGAAAAAGGAGTTATAACAAATATTGGAAGCTGAAGATGACAAACAAGACAAGGACTGCAAGATCTGGATATAAAATACCCAGTTTCCATGCCAGATGATGATACCAACCAGAGATTAAAATTTACAAATCAAATGCGTAGATCCTTGTGACTACAAGGTAACAAAGGAGTAGATTAAAGTTTGCATCAGCACACAAGTTTCTTTACGGACGGTGTCTAAAGGTACGAATTGCCGCAAGCCTAGCTGGTTTACGGACAAAACAGTCAAACAAAAACCCCTCCCCTCTAGTAAGATTGCTTGGGTCATTTTGCAGCACACACTTGGAAGTTGAGTACAGATACTACACATCTGCAAAGACCCAATCAAGCTGCAACTTAACTGCACATGGAAGGCCTTCACCCAGCCAAATGGTTCCAGGAGTTTCATCTCCATATCTAGCACCTAGTCGTTTTAATATAAATTCAAATCAATGTATTCATGGATCTAAGGAGGTATGGTTATAGGGGAATCCAGGAATCAAGGTAATGGACCAGAACAGTAACCATTTGACTCCAGCTGAGCTAAGCATAATCATGACATATGTATATCACATGAAACATTAATAATCTGAGCAATTGCACAAACAGAGATAGTTAGGAACCAAGTTCAAAAAAAAGAAGAGATAGTTAGGAACCTAAACAGAGAAAATGGCCTGAGTTGGAGCCACAGGTACCATGGCCCTATCCGCAGAGATAAATGGGGACAACATAGGAGAGAGGAGGCTCGTATGACTTACCGGGACGGAGGCTATGCCAGCAGCACCGCTGTTGCGGAACGGCTGCAAGGCACCCACCAAAGAAAGAAGCGGTAGCCGAGAGGGCCATCCATGCCCGCTGCAGACAACGTCCGCCGACGGTGCCGCAACGTTCGGACAACCCCACGGTGCACTTCCTCGACATCCTCTTCCCACCGCCGTTGTTGGACACGGCAGCAGCAGCACCTATTGCATCACTGCCACCATTGCTCTCCTGCTTCTCCGGCACTCTGGTGCATATGTGAGTTCGTGAGGTAATGTAATGCAGGTCTAATATCAAACCCAACAAGTCTTTCAAACTAGAATATTTAGCAATGGGGAGATCAGTATATGCACATTCATAATTGGGAATACAACAGAGAATAAAACGGCAGAGGGCAAAGCTAGCTGGTTCAACCAATGAATGGAAACAAACATATATAAACCACTAAAACGCTAGTTTTTGTTTCAGAATACAACTAGGACAGAGGACAAAGCTTTATCTTCTTCAATTGAGAAAATGTTAGTTATATCAGTTAACATATACAACTACACTGTGACCCCACTTGGGAGGCAAAAATGGTTTTTGGATACTTCAGTATTTAAACAACAATCGTTCCACGCCAATCAAAAAGGAAATCAAACTATTCGTGAACCTACCTATACAAGGCTAGCTTGTCCAGCATCCGTGAAACCCATGGCCGGCAGGAGGAGTAGCAATGAGCCGTGGAGACGGACAGGCAACCAGAGGTCATAAGCTGGGAAGGCATACAGGCAGCTGCCACAGCCATGTCTTTGTCGCTGCGACTTAGCCCTCGCCCCCACAGCCACAAATCCACTCATGCCATTCATGCCAGAGATTGGCTCCTCGGATTGAAGTGGAATGAGGTGGACTTGGCACCACCTGGGTACAAGGAAAGCCCCTTCTTCCCCAAGTTGGTCGAATATTGTGCGTTGCCAGGACCTGAACGGTCATGAGCCAACACATAGTATCAATGCAAATTTCTATTAAAATGACCGGAAAGGAGCAGTAGCAAATACTGGAAGTTGAACATGATCAACAAGACAACAACCGAAGATCTGGTTGGCAGATGATACCAACCAGAGATTGAAGTTTACAAATCACTTGTGCAGACTATATATAAACGTGGATTGAAGTTTTCATCAGCATACAAGTTTCTTTTCGGACGATATATAAATGTACGAACTGCCGCAAGATTTGCTTTACGGACGAGACAATAACTAAGTTCATTTTGCCGTACACACTTGGAATCTGATTACAGATACTTACATAACTCAAAAGACCTAATCAATATGTAACATAACTACACTGGAGAAGGCCTTTACCCAGCCAAATCGTTCCAGCAACTTCATCTCCATATCTAGCACCGAAAACTCACTACTCGTGTGCAGTAGAGCATACAACTGTGTAAAGCATAATGGTGTGTACACAATTTAACATGAAATGAATTGAGATGAAAAAACTGCCACACAAGATAAATGAGATAGCAAATTAAACAAAGACATGTGCCAGCAACCACTACCTCTAGCACAAGGCAAAAAATGTAGAGAACAAGCAGGCTGGTAGTACATACAATACTACACGGACACAACACAAGACAGAACAAATGATAGCTGAAATTGGGATGGAAACGTATACAAAACACAATGGTTGGCATCAGGAGTGCTTAATCTGACCAAATAAGCAACCACTCCATAAAAGTCGCCTACTCCTAATCAAACCATCAGGACTAACTACCAAGAATAATAACAACTATACAATGATTTAAACCCCCCAAGGATCCACTACACAGTCCATCCAACGAAAATGTAAACTAAAACAAATGCAAATCTTGAATCAACTACATAGGAGCTATACCACACGGCGGCGGAGCACAGAATCGCCATGGCTTGATGGCGGTGGTACCACAAGAGAACGTCGAAAAGGAAGAAGGGCACTGCGGAGTGGGCACAGAATCGTCACGGCTCGACTGCGGTGGTACATATGCCGTGCTGCATCCATGACCAAAAAAAAATGACCATGTAGATGTGTTACTTCTCCACGCATCTATTATCCATGAATCTCACTCACGCTATGCTTATGATTACAGAACACCAAGCAGGCATATGCATCTTTCTGCATATGATCGACCTCCTGCGCACCGTGGATACGGCGCATGGTGGTGCCGCGCGGTGGCGTCGATGGGCTCGCAGTCGTCGGCGCTCAGCTGCATCTCAGGAGGACGGCCTCTCCTTGGACGTGCAGGAGGAGAAGCTGGGGGAGCAGGAGCTTGATCTTCCCTCCGGCCCGTGCAGAAGATGGGGGAGGTCCTGCCGGATGAGCAGCCACGATCTGTTGGGGGAGAAAGGAGAGGGTGGGGTGGATGAGCAGCCGCGAGAGAGGGGAGAAAGTCTGCCGTGGGGAGAGGTCGACGGCGGCATGCTGCAGATGACATCGACGGCGGTGGATCTGGTGGGCGGCGCAGAAAGGGGATCGTGGTGGGTGAGTGGCTAGCGAGTGGCTGCGGGAAGGGGATCAGGGAGGATTTGCGTGAGGGAGGAAACTGCGTGTGTTTTGCTTGTGGTTTCGCCGGAGGCGTTGGATGGCCTGGACGTTCGGATGGGCGATCCGTGTGGAGGTCCAGGAGTGATCCCATTGGCTGCAGCCGGATAGGATACTGTGCGCGTCTTCTTTGTGTGAGTTTCTTTTCGTCTTCTGGGAAATCATTGGCCCACCGCGACCTCGAGCAACCAACCATTCCTTGGTTGCTTCACAAGGATTAATGGACCCGTAGTTACTGCTACCAAAACGATACCTTCCCTAGAAAAACGATACCTTAGTTATTGGTACCACATGGCTCTCAATTCGTTAACCTACATGCAAAGGCTACTAGTACATGCCATCCACGACGTCATACATATGTGGTACTTCCTCCGTTCGGATTTAATCTACATTCTAGCCCTAATATTAGTTCCGAATTAATCTACATTTTGAGTGGGGTCCACGTTGGTAATTAGGAGTAGTAAATGACGCGCACACCCCAAAGCGGACCATGCATATGGGAGCCCTTGCCCTTCCCACGACCTGTCGTCCCCAATCACGCGCATGCATACCCTTTTCTTCTTTGACTGTAACGCATGCATGCCATTTATCGTGCTTCGGGTAAAGAGCTGTCGCATGGTTTCCTATGATACATCAAGGCTAAATACTACTAATAAATGCTTCACTATTCTGTCTGATTTTTTCTACTAAAATGTAGAGTAAACCTAAATGGAGGGAGTATATGTCTAAAAATCGCACCTACATGGAATCATGGATCATCCTCCCCTTCACAAGTAAGTACTTGGCTGGTCGCGGTCGGTGGATCATCACCGCTGACGGGCGTGCGTCCGGACGCACCTCGCCAACCTGGTCACCGGTGCCCTCCCGGACATCACCATCGTCCCCTTCCTCTTCACGAAACAACAAGATGCACGATCAGTTCGAGACATTTTCGTCGTTGGCCTTCGTGACTAGTATGGCTACGGGGACCGCCCGCGTAGGGATGGGCGATGCCGACCGAGGCGATGAGCCGCTTGCTCTACCATAAGGTCGTCTTCTCCGACTCCTCCCCGAGCCCTACCACCATGTTGGTCACAGGGCACCAGGTTCGGCATCGCGGGCCTTCACCAAAGACACATATGTGTGTGGAGACATTTTCATCGTTGGTCTTCATGACTACTATGCACGAGTACGTAATTGGGAAAAATCGCACCTACATGGAATCATGGATCATCCCCTACACGAGTAAGCACTTGGCTGGCCGCGGTGGGTGGATCATCACCGCCGACGGGCGTGCGCGTCCAAACGCGCCTCGCCAACCTGGTCACCGGTCACCGGTGCCACGAAAGGGCTCTAGTTGGTCTGGACGATCCTCAACGACTGCCCACACATCTGAAGTGTGCTCTAGGCCAAGGACTTGGGATGAGAAGATCTTGAAGCATGTACTGTTTTACCACCTCTTTAGGTTTTTTAAGATTGTCCCGTCTCGGATGCCTTCATATTTTCCCCGATGGTAAAAAAATGGTCTTGTCTTGGATGTACTATATAATAAAATACACTTTTCTGCTCAACTCCCTGAGATCTTTCAAGTGCCTTAAAAATCCCCTTAATTGGAGATCGCATGCAAACGTTAGGAGTCATAGTAAAGACACTAATGGTTAAACTTTGAAATCTAGGTGTCATAGCATGTCGCCACGCAACCTAATCGAGACATCTTCTTGCATAACATAACAACGCACGACAACAAATGGCACACAAAATGATAGGTAACAAATATCTCCTAGCATAAAATAATATCTCCTACAATAAAATAAATACACCATTGTCACATGCATCATTTCATACATAATTAATGTATATTTTCTATTCGGTCTTTATGATTCTTAGGAAACGAAATACAACTTCATTGATTAATGTTAGGAATCGCAGCCAAGATCCTAGATCCCATCAAGGTGGATCCCGCTTTGATAATATTTGTTTATTATAAACATATTTTTTGGTAGGAGTATCACTTATCAAATAACAAAATCGATGAAGGCATCTATACGATGCATCTTGAGAGACACCTTGACACAGGTGCAAATAACAAATTCGATGTTGAGAGTGCGGCGGCGGCCCTGATAAGTGTCAATTTGGACCCTGCGCGCGTACGTACGTGAGAAAAGAAGGAAAATTTTACTCCTAGACTAGATAGATACGAGCGTGATATTTGGAGGAGCTCGATCCTGCGTGTATGTGTACGTATCGATCGGCATAATGCAGTCGTGCACGCGCGCGCGCAATCGATCGAGAAGGAGCGAAAAACGAGTCGTGCATGCACTCGGACGGAACGAAGCAACGTACGTACGCGCGCCGTGAGCTGCTAGCTGTTGCTTCTGTACGCAAAAAAGCATCCACACTTGTGCATGCAGAAACCTGAATCGTCTCAACAGACCCGCGCAGGCACCTGCAGTTACCGCGCAAGATCTCGTCTCGACAAGCTTTAAAGCTTAGCTAGGGACGTCCAAGTATGTAAAGCGATGTGAAGCAGTGAATAGCATCTCCCATAGGGAAGCTATCCGTAACTACCTCCACAGATACAGCGACGCGACACAACACTACACCCGCACGAAAATCATACTACCTACTCCCTCCGTTCCAATTTAATTGACTTGCTATCTACCACATGTGGATGTATCTATAGATGTAACATCTATAGATACATCCACATGTGGTAGATAGCAAGTCAATTAAATTGGAACGGAGGGAGTATTTTATAGTAGAAGATTAATCATGAAGGAATGGTCACTGGCTGGGAGTACGGGAGCTGAAACGAATCCATCAAGAAAATGACGGGAAGAGGAAGAACACACTTGCCTGCCTGCTAGCCATCTCTCCTACTTACCTAATGTGTTTAGGCAGGGGATATGAGATCGCCAGTGATTTGGGTGGATCGATCGGGCCGGTGAGACATCGCACTCACCAAGAGAGCGCTGCGCCACAACGAACTCTGTCACGGGGTTGCATTAAAGCTAGCAGCATTCACCAATTATTTGCGATATGAATATGGTCACAAGTGTCTTCTAGTTTCGATCGAAGCAAAAGTGTGGATGACAAGACCAACAAAATACATATATATACCAGTCCCTTGATGGCAGAAACATTTCTCTAGGGAATATCTAAGCAAAATCAAAGTGCTACAAAAACTGATGGACCGAAATACAGAGGGAAGTACTGATTTATAGTACTAGCACTGGTTGTTTTAATTAGAAATCATTGTTTTCAACACTAATTTCTTCAACTGTAACAGAGGTGGACAGGAAGTGATGTCTCAAGTGACAGTGACAAGTGCACATAACAACCTACTGATTTTGATGGACAATAAATGCTGGGACTATTCCTAACGAAAAATTAATTTCGAAAGAAAAAAAAAACAAATGATGGGTCTCATTTGCGAGGCTGAAAATTAGAGGCTATACGCGGTGTATATTCCACCTTCAAGGCTTTCAACAAGGACAAAACTTGATATTGACCTATTCAATACGAAATACCTTTCTTCTTTTTGCCAAGTACAAAAGGTTCCCAGTCAAATTATATTGTCATATCAGAATGATAAGAGTCTACAACAAACAAACCAGCAAAAAACAACAAAGGAAAACTCTCACAAAAATCCCGCCTTTTTCTTTATCTTTTGTAAGCTTCTTCATAGCGCAATGAGATGTGGGTGCTGACAAGGCAATGCCATGCCCTTCTTTGATATTTTAGACCAAAGTCAGGTTGGTGTCCTTTGGTCAAAGCCTTCAAAATCTTTGTTTAAAAAGTAAAAAGCCTTGGAATCCACAAGAATACCATAATACTAGCCTGATTATTGATGAGTGCATTATGTAGTTCCTTTCAAAAGAAAATTTCTTATATGACCTCTTTTTGGTTCACATAGTATATCCTACCAAGTTAATTTTAGAAGAAGAGGGAGCTGATCCCCGGCTCCATTAAAGATGATAAAACCCATACAAAGTTCCATAGTTCTGCTAAACTGATTAAAGTTCTCTTGGACACTACTGATCTCTACATCAGCAGTATGAAAACAAAACTAAAACAGAAGAAAGAAAATCATTACAGTTGCTCGTAGCATAAGCCGCAGCTTCTTTAACATCAAAACTCCCATCGATCTCTCAGCTTTCCTTTTTCACGAAAGAGCTTAGCCACACTGTGAGGCGTGAGCATTGTACAGACAAATTTGGGATCTAAATTCTGTAGTTCCAAACATGAATTTACCTAGGCAAGTTTATCCTCACGAATTTATGGTATAATTGAACTAGACTGAGTCACTGAGTATACTAGTAGTATCATATATACTGAACTGACTGTAGTTGCTTTTAGCGTGCGTACCGTTGTCGTTGATACTAACTGCACTATGAAAGGAAGCCATACAGGGAGAGGGAGAGCTATCATGACCAAAACTAACACAGGAAAAGAGAAGCGTGCGTCAAACTCGTGCAGGCACAGAAGAAGTGTTTCTTGTATCACATCCAGTACTGGAATCCTTGCTTATGTATTAGTGTTGCAGCATTAAGAAATGGAGCCATGTTTGTACACATCATATGGTGCATGGTTCACCAAGGCTAATGCGCTATGATATACCCATGTGATGATTTACTAGTATCTTTAATGGGACTGTAGGAGTCAAGAAAAGTAGCATTGCATAGAAATACAGTCTTGTATGAGATCATTTCTTGCAGCCATTCTTACTTAACATTTTTTAGCTCAGACACTAATGCGCCTGTGAGCAAGGAAGACAAATCGTATTCTAGAAAGCTAATGCTACAATAAAACATTAGATCTGGGTCATCCTTTCTCAATCAATCAACCAATCGAGTCAATGTAGTTTTCTCAGGGTAAAACAACTTCAGGATTCAGCTACTCTCTAGGGATTCAAACTTCCTGCAGCTGCAGCTCACTGTGTCACTTGCAGGGCTGAAATCCAGCACAGAACCGCAGGCAGAAGCGAAAACTACCAAAACTCCCCGCTGCCAAAATGCCCAGCCAACCGACAAAATCCCAGGTTACAACTGAAACCCCATTGAAGCGGCTGATACTGCACACACACGACATAACTCTGCTACGTGAGATATCATGTCATCAAGTCTCTAATTCCGGCTGCCTCACCACTGTCACATCAGCTCTCAGATGCAGCACGCCATCCATGAAGAGGCTGTCGTCAGCAATTGACGTCGACCATGCAGTCCGAAAGAGGTCGTCGTATCCACACCCCCATCCATCTTCAAAGGTGTACTCATCTTTAAACAGGCTGGCAAATTTCCCTGACGGGTTACTTCTTGCAGCAAATTCATAGTCTAATGTGACACACTTTGAGGACTTCGGATAGCAGTGCAAGTAGAGGCCGAAGCTGCAATAGTTACTGTCCTCCTGCTTTTCACAGGCCGCCACAAGATGCAATCGATGCCCTGCAAGATATAACGAGTGCGAGTAGATCCCTTCTGGAAGAAAGAGTCCAGAGCACTCCTCACGCCTTAGATCCAAGTAAACTATAACCTGTGGGCGAGGTCGGTCAAATGCAACCACTTTCACAAGTTTGAACTTGTAAGCTCGCTCTGCAGATTGCCAACAGGTTGTTGCATCAGCTGCAAGAGGACCTTGCTGCCATGCTGGGAAAGCTTTGTACATAAGTACCTCAGTGATACACTTAGCTACTTCCTCACGGTCTACATAGTTATCAGTGCATGTTAGAATATCCTGCAGTGTCCTATAGCTGACATGACTGAAGCGCACCAGTGGAAGTAAGCGAGAACTCAAGATCTTATGTCTGTCCTCCAACTTTGGGTACTGCGCACAGGCCCACTCGAGCAAGAAGTCAAAAATGGAGTTTTCAGATTCCACCTGTAGGTCACTACTTGTGAAGATGGCTTCGATACCAGCAAGTGGTAAGGTCATCATTTCATCTTGGAATCTGAAATGTGGCAGACATGCCTTGAGTGCACACTTCATACATGATTGTGTAACAACACGTCTGCACTTCCCTCTGTAAAGAAAATAAAAGGTTAATACATCAAATAGAGATGACTCACTTAGCTAAATCCTTGTATTTCTTGGCAAGGAATTCCTTGGCTGCATCTGTCAAAGCCTGAACTTCAGCAGCCATTGAAATGGAGCATGGATGCTCTAGATAAAGAAGTGCAGATTCTGTGGTCATAGGCAAGCTTGTGAGCAACTGACTGCAATGCCTCATGCAAGAAAGAACTTCAAACTTATCGGAAGCCATCAAGATGTCGAGCAGAAGAACGGGATCAGTTGTTGTCAACTTTCCACTGTACATAAAGCTCAAAAGCTCCATAAGGGCATTTTCCTCTGTTCCAAGTAGAGCGAAAACAAAACAGAAAGGCATAAGGACTATGAAAATAGTTTAATCATAAACCATACAAAAAGTGGCAGTAAGCGTTATTTAAATTTGACTATGAACTTTCAGTATTGAGAAAAGCTATATGGTTTTTTTTTTCGAAATGGGAGCATACCCCCGGCCTCGAAAAGCTATATGTGAGGAGAAACCATTTCTTTATCACGTACAAAAAGGGAGTGGTACAAACTCGAAATGTAAGTACTTATTTACTATAAATAATTATGTTTTCATTTTAAGAAATATTGAAATAGTGAAAAAATCATGATAGCAAGTTGTAATCAGTTTCTATCAGAGAGGAAGAATGTTGCACTTGAGCTATCACATTACCTGAATGAGCAATCTTAAGTGTTGGCTGCATCTGATCAGATTCTTTCATGCCATTAGAGAAAAGCTAAGAGGCATGAAGCTTATTAGAAATTGTGAACTGACAATAGAAGACATGCATTTCACAAGGTTACCAGAATTACCTTAAGAAAGAAAGGACTTCTTGCAGCAAGAATTGCTGAATTGATATAAATTGTCTTTACTTGTAATACAGGTATACCCAGAATGGTTGAAGAAGAGTCAATACTCTGTCCTTTATCACCTGCAAAATGTCAAAGACCTGTGAAATAACAACAAACTGGATAACGTAAAAGGTAAAGAACAGAATCACACGGGTTTTCCACTGTTAAAATACTTGGAACACTCTGTTCTTTTATGGGTGCAGAATCATGTAATAAATCTTCAGAAATAGGGTAGAATGTTTAGAACAACGTCAAGGAAATTGAAGCTCCTGCAAACTAATAATGCTTGCAGCTCATTGAGTAAGGTGATAGTAAATGTTATCCCAAGAATCCTGTTAGAACTTCGTATAACATTGTCCACACAGACACAGTGTGTTATATGTTATCTAATGAAATAGTGTACTCTAGACCACACAAGAAACCAGTAGAAGAGTCTTTGAAGTAGCTAAAGAGGAAATAGTGTGTTGCTGTATCTGTATGGAGAGAACATGCAACCAATGGCTACCTTTGGTCAGCAGATTGTGCCAGTACCAAACTTAACTGTATAGCGCAGGTATCCATACTACTTGAAAGTAAGTTATTACTTGTTACCAAGCATTGCCACAATAACCATAAATGTTTCAACAGACAAAGAATGGAGGTGGAGAAAAGAATGCAGGGTAATGTTGACCTAAAGCGAAGGCACCAGTTTTATCTTCACTCCAAATAATGGGCCTGATCAGAAACGCGCGTGCCGTGACCCGACCCTTCTCCCTCCCGCGACTCGCGCCGCCCCCGCGGTGGCCGGGCCGCGCCTCCGTCCCTTGCTCCTCGCCCCCTCCCTCTACTCCTCCCTCCCGCCGTCGCCGGTGTCTGTGCCGGCCCTTGGCCGGGCGGGCGCCGGTGGCGGCGGAACGACGGCCTTTCCCCTCCTTGGCGGCGGGCGGCGCAGGGCAACCCGGCTCCAGGAGGTGCAGCTCGGCGGCGGCTGGTCCGGCGCGGCGGCGGGGTCTCCCGCGTGCAGCACGGGTGGCAGTTGGGGTGGTGGAGCTCAGCCCTGCGGGCCCAGATCTGGGCCCGATCTGGGTCACGGCGGGCTCGGCTGTGATGCCTCCGGCTGGCTGATGAACTGCTCGTGACGGGGGGATGGCAGCAATGACGTCGCGCCTGCTGCAACGTGGCGGTGGGAGCTTTACGGGCCTCTCGGGGTCCGGCCGAGCCGATGGGGCCGATCTTGAGGGCAGCGGCGGTGACGGCCTACGTGCAACAGCATGGCGGCGAGGACTTTACGAGCTCCTCGGGGCTCGGCCGGGCCTGCTTGGCCTGGTGTGTTCTTGCTGCCATGTCCGGTCGGCATCCGTCGATGGCGGTGGAGGATGCCCTCCAGGTGGCTGTGCTGCTGCCGCCCTCCGGCTCCAATGGTCTGGTTTGCTCTTGTCCTTGCGTCCGGTCGGCTACCGTCTATGACGGTGGAGGTTGTCCCCTCCCGCGCGGTTGTGATACTGCCGAACCTTGTCGTTGGCTGCTTCGTCTCGGGTCGGCCGACTCTGCAACTTTTGCCATGGTGAGACGACGATGGTGACTTCAAGACCGTGGTGGCGTATGGTGGCGGGTGGCAAGTTTGGTGGAGCACTACAGTTTCTTCGGGATGTGGTTTTTTGGGGGTCGGGAGAAATCCTTGTCGTTTTGGCAACGACGCGGTGATGCTTGAGAGTGTCACCCTTCCTTCCTGAAGGGCGTCGGATGTACCTCTTTCCCACTCCTGAGCGTACCGGGGGAAACCCTAGGACCAATCCGGGCAGCAGCATCGTCGTCGTCGCTTTCCTTCTTGGAGGTGTTGTTTGGTACGCGGCGATTCAGAGCGCTAGGATCGTGGTGGGAATGCGCTGGAGAGGACGCAACGGTTGCGAGTCACTTTCGTTTTCGTTGATCCGCCGATGTTGGCGTTGTTTTCTCTTCTTTTCTCTTTTTTCTTTTCTTTTGGGCTGGATTGTGCTGTTTTGCCCCAGCAGTGGACTCTTTGTTGTATCGGGTGGTTGCTATATTTATATAGCGGGACGAAAGCCTATTTCTTCCAAATAATATGTTATGTCAAGATCACATTGATAACAATATGGTTTACTTATTTGTTTTATTGTTATAGGCGGATTTTTTAGGAACCAAAAAAAAAGTAAACCATATTGTTATAGGCGGATTTGATGTAGTGATCAAACATATTCCTTTTGAATTATCTGACATCTCATGACTCAATGTATGTAACTGAGAGAACTCACAAGATTACCATAAATAAATATTTCTCAAAATCCTAGTTAGGCAATGCCTTTCCAAAGGCTTTGTGACAAACTTCACCAAGAATTGTTACATGAAAATCAACAGTTTAAAACTGACAAAGGATACCATGTAGTAGAACTTTAAGGTTTAAGACTGGCATAGCATCTTATTTAAATTTTCCGGGCCGCATGGTTGCGCACCTCGGTTTTTTTAGGGGAAGATGGAAGGCGATCTGCTTTTCATTATAAATTAAGAAGAATATAATATTCCCCACAAAAAAGAAGAAGAAGTACAAGGTGAAATAAGAAAGAAATCCAGTCGCCACAAAGTGCTGGCTGTGCAAACACCTGGACTACGACTGAACGGCCATATCTCCCAGCAATCCAACATCAATTGACCATGCTCGCCATTTGTGTAGAGCTGGAAGAGGAGGTCTTGAATGCTCGTCGATTTCGTCAGTTCCAAACAGAGTAGGATGCCACCAGTCACCACAGCATTTTGCTTGCTTCTCACACGGATGGAGTTCCAGTAGCTTGACAACGTTGCATAGTTTTGTTGTGCAGTGGCTATTCACAATCACAATGGTTTGGTCTTGTTTTATCTTTTGCAGTGGCGACATGGCAATCTGGTGTTTGAACACCGCTGCTACATCCAAAATACTCCCTCCGTTTATGTACAGTGGACAATACATAATCCACTGATTGCTTCCCCCCGAATATGTTTGATGCAGATTCAGCCGAGCACAAATTCCATTGTTAGATAGTTTTTACATTTCAATACTTACGAATTCCATTTTATCGTTTCCCTGTTGCCCAAAAATTAAGACGAACCCAGAAATGGCCAATGCGCCATAAATTTTCCCACAAATTCATACCCCGAATCAGTTGCTCTGTTACTGTACGCACCTTCCTCCTCGCGGTGGCGCGCACAGTCGGCGAGGGATCCTCCGCCGACTTCGCCGCTGGACCCGGGCGCGTCGTCGCCGGCGACGATCTCTATCCGCAGCACCCTGTCGGAGAAGTTGGCCGAATTGAACGCGAACTCGAAGCTGGGCACCACGCCGCCGCACGAGAAGTCCAGGCCCGTCTGCGCCTCCGCTGAAGCTCCCTCCGACGCTTCGCCGGGGGCCATGACCCCGCCACCTCTAGAAGGGAGAGGGGGTGCAGAACGGTGGCCGTAACCTAGCCGCTTCCGGAAGCTTCTGTCACGAACCTATCTGAAGCAGAGAACCTCAGCGACGAAGAGATGGAGGAGTTAACTGAAGATGCAGGTTCCAGGCAAGAGGAGTCCAATGATGCTACGTGGGCTGCCAGCCCGGCAAGGCCCAGGCGATCCAGGAGGGGTCTGATTCCAGCTCGACAATACTCCCTCCATTCGCTTTTATTCTACATCCTAGAAAAATTCAGACAATTTAGCCCAACATTTATTAGTACTACTTCACCACACGGTGGCACAAGAAACAAAGCACCATCTTAGCTAAACAAATCTTATTTAGTGATATCCGTGCGATTTGTACCCCGCATGCAACAAGGCAATTAATGCCGTCCATGCATGGAGAGGGAGACGAGGTGGGATTGGGTTTTCTATTGGTCATCACTACTGTTAATTAATGTTTGGATTGAAACAAAGGGTTACAACGGAGTAATTACCCCTAGGATGTAGATTAAAACTGAACAAAATTATGGCCCAGGATGTAGAATAAAAGCGAATGGAGGGAGTACGCCGGACCAGAGTGGACTCGCTGATGTACAAAAGGAGAGGAACCTTCGTCGAACTCGGCATCCAAGAAAACGGCAACGACCTGACATCTAGATCTCACCTACTTTCTGCTTTCCTCATCCCCCAAGTCTTCTCTGCTTATCTCATCCCCAATTCCCTTGTATCCTCTATTGTATCTGAACCTGGTACTGTAATTCGGGGTATCTGAGAGTGAGGAAATTATGCTAGTCGTGTGATGAGAAGTGGGTTCGTGTCAATTGGTATCAGAGCGGTTTCGATCGCTCGGGAGGGAGGGAGTGCTTGTGTTTGATTCCTGTAAAACTCGGTGAAGGGTGTTGGAGTCCACGTGGATCCGACGCAAAACGCTCCGGCGTACCCTAATTGAGTGAGGAATCGGAGCGAGTACGCATCAGAGGCGATGGGAGAAGTAACCGAGAAGGAGATGACTCTGAAACAAATGTTCGACTTCATGGCGGCGACGGAGAAGCGGAGGGAGGCTGACACCGCGGCGTTGAGCTCCAAGTTGGGCGCGATCCAAATCTCGCAGAAGGAGATGGCGGAGACATGGAAGCCGCACGTTGATCAGGCGCTCGACGACCTCTCCGGCTCCATCGAGTCGCTGACGGAGCGGATCGACCGGATGGACAGGCATCTATCCACAGTAGCTGCGAAGGCGGGCCAGGAGGCGGCGGAGATTCCAACTGCTGCCGCGGCCGCGCGGATCGGCCATGGAGTGGTCGATCTGACTCGACAACAACCACCGCTGCTGCACAAGCCGGACCTCTCCGGTGGTGGCGTTGCTGGAGTTGTCGGCCCCGTTGGGCACCGTCTGCAACAGGCACACCGGGGGTCATACCATGGACCTCCGGGCAATGGTACGTTTGCCACACCTGAGCCACATACTGATACTACGCGTGTGTTGGATTTCGAGACTGGTGATAGCAGTGTAGCTTCTGTAGGAGGGATCATCAGATCTGAGATTCCTAGTTTTGATGGAGATAACCCTAAATGGTGGAAGAAGAATTGTGAGAAGTACTTTAAAATTTGTCAAACCAGTGAGTGTTATTGGAAGGATTTAGCCACCATGAACTTTACAGGCCAAGCTGTTCTTTGGTTGCAAACTGTAGAACAAAAAGTAGAACATCTTAACTGGGAGGAGTTCTGCGAGTTGTTATGTAGTAAGTTTGGAAAGCAACAGTATAAAATTTTGATTAGGAGGTTGAGGAATCATAACCAAACTGGGACGGTGTTAGAGTACATAGAGGAGTTTAACAATGTTATGCATCAAATGTTGGCTCACAATCCTGCTATTGATCACGAACTGTTTCTTACTGCCTTTATCGATGGCTTGAAAGAAGAAATTAGAGCAGTAGTGATAATTCAGATGCCTGAAGATTTGGATACTGCTAGTGCTTTGGCTGTGTTACAGGAAGAAGTTTTGGACACGGGCAGGCGCCGTGATCCAAAAAGGAGGGATCCCTCAAATTGGGCACGAGTCTATTCGTCAAGCAATCAAGGTGGAAATCTTTCGGGAACTCATTCGGTTCCAACCACTAATGCCACCACTGGCAGGGTTGGACGACCTTTAACTGAAGATAAAAGAGGAACGGAGGCGTCTCGAGCGCGAAACATGGATGGCAAGGTGAACACTCTCCGGTCTTACCGAAGGGCTCGAGGGTTGTGTTTTACTTGCGGTGAAAAATGGGACCCAACACATAAATGTGGACAAACTGTCCAGCTCCATGTGGTTGAAGAACTGTTACAAGTGTTGGGAATTGAAGGAGGAAGTGCTGAGGCAAAGGAAGCTCATACTGATAGTGACTCGGAGGTAGAGGAAGAAATACATGCTATCTCTGACAGTGCAGTAAAAGGGCTGGAAGGGCATCAGGCAATTAGGTTGAGGGGGAAAATACAAGGAAAGGAGGTGATCATGTTGGTGGATTCGGGAAGCACTACCAGTTTCTTGGGGGAATCTCTTGCTCAGCATTTGCAAGGAGCTCAGCCTCTTACCAAACCAGTGAAAGTGAAGGTGGCCAGTGGGGATATTCTTCAAGGTACAATGGGTCTGCCGCAGTGTAAATGGAAGTGTCAGGGTAGCACTTTCGTTACCGACTTCAAGATTTTGCCTCTGGACTGTTATGATGCAATTGTGGGGATCGATTGGCTGCAAGCTCATAGTCCCATGCAGGTAGATTGGGTAAAGAAATGGATGAAAGTTCCAGTTAATGGAGAGGAGGTACAGCTGCAAGGTATTACAGTGGATTTATCCCAATGTAATGAAGTGTCTCCAGGCAAGCTGCAACAGCTGCTGGAACACAATTCAGTCCTGCATTGTTTGCTATTGAACCCTTTGCAACAAGGAGAAATGGAGCAGTGCCCGGCGGAAATGAAGCAGTTGGTCGAAACATTTGCAGACATTTTTGAAGAACCTAAAGGGTTACCGCCAAAGAAGGAATTTGATCACACGATTCCTTTGCTTCCTGGGTCACAGCCTGTTAATATCCGGCCTTATCGCTACAATCCAGAACAGAAGGATGAAATAGAGAGGCAGATCGCAGAGATGTTGAAATATGGTTTTTTTTTCGAAATGGGAGCATACCCCCGGCCTCGAAAAGCTATATGTGAGGAGAACCATTTCTTTATCACGTACAAAAACGGAGTGGTACAAACTCGAAATGTAAGTACTTATTTACTATAAATAATTATGTTTTCATTTTAAGAAATATTGAAATAGTGAAAAAATCATGATAGCAAGTTGTAATCAGTTTCTATCAGAGAGGAAGAATGTTGCACTTGAGCTATCACATTACCTGAATCAGCAATCTTAAGTGTTGGCTGCATCTGATCAGATTCTTTCATGCCATTAGAGAAAAGCTAAGAGGCATGAAGCTTATTAGAAATTGTGAACTGACAATAGAAGACATGCATTTCACAAGGTTACCAGAATTACCTTAAGAAAGAAAGGACTTCTTGCAGCAAGAATTGCTGAATTGATATAAATTGTCTTTACTTGTAATACAGGTATACCCAGAATGGTTGAAGAAGAGTCAATACTCTGTCCTTTATCACCTGCAAAATGTCAAAGACCTGTGAAATAACAACAAACTGGATAACGTAAAAGGTAAAGAACAGAATCACACGGGTTTTCTACTGTTAAAATACTTGGAACACTCTGTTCTTTTATGGGTGCAGAATCATGTAATAAATCTTCAGAAATAGGGTAGAATGTTTAGAACAACGTCAAGGAAATTGAAACCCTTTAGCTGCATCCTGCAAACTAATAATGCTTGCAGCTCATTGAGTAAGGTGCGTACAGAGTGACTGTTCCGAGGTCACGGCAGGCCTGCCTCCGGCCATGGCCGCTCGGTTAGTCTCCTCGAGAGCTTGTGTGAGCTCCAACTCGTCTCGTCCTCGCCTGGCCAAAGTCCAAAGTCACAAGTCACGCGCACGACGCACGCGGTTTTGGTGACGGCTAGCTAGTATATATAGAGATGATATAGCTCGGAGGTAAAAAGACGAGGGGCGTTCTTGGTTCTGGTCTTCTCTTTGTTGCTAGGTGAGATAGGATGGACGGTCAAGATGCGTTTGAGCCTTGGAATGGAAGTGATTGATTGGGTAGAAAACGCATCACACGGATCCCTGTTTTCTTGAACCATGCTGCGAGGGAAAAAGAACAATGAAATTGACTAGCACCGCATGCATTGGTTTGTTTTCCGGTTGCCACAGATCGCTCCATTTATTGAGAGAAAAAGGAGGTGGCTGGGAAACTGCAATTTATTTTCTAGTGTGGAAAAAAGAGACTTGGTGCTAAAAACTAGGCAAGTTAAGACTGAGCGGTTGCCGTTATATTCTCGAGAGAGAAAAAAGAAGGCAGAAAATTTAGGGAAGTAAAGACTACGACCCTTGTGGCTTCTGGCTTTGCGTGTTTCCAAGTTTCTTCCTTGTTGTGTGCGACGCCAGATGGTGGCATCTACTCACTCTGTTTCTAAATATAAGATGTTTTAGATCCCTCACATTTTGAATAGGTGCGGACTCAAATGAGTGAATATACACACTAAAACGTGCCTAAATACATGGCCTGTGTTGTGCGAGGAAATGCCCGTCAACAAAGTTGAGCCAAACACGCCTTCACGGAGGCCATCCGATGGGTATGGTGCAGTCGACATCTCGGATAACAACTTAAGCAGGTATCGAAAGTGGTACCCTAGTGCAGGGCCACAATGTATGTCTAGCTCAGTACATGAAAAAACTAACCAAACCAGAGTTCGCCTCAAAGATCACACCGCAAAAAATATAAATAGTTTCAGTCTCGGTATATTACAAACCATTCGGCAACATATTGTACAACATTATCAATTGTTCTAGCACAAGAATCACAGATCCAGTCATGCCACCCATGCCACAGATTGGCTTCTTGTTATTACTTATTCTCACTATGGATGCAACCAAAATAAGAAACTCCAATGACCTGCGCAAAAATATAAACATTTGCAAGATGCAAGTGGGTTTATATGAGAAGTAGAGCATTTGAGTAACTATAGAAACATGTCTGTAGAGGTAACTTCATGTGCTAATAATAATACTTTCTATAAAACTTCCATCACTAAAGTGAACCACAAGTTGATGAATTGTCATGACGAATAAAAAGGTATATATAAAGGAGCACGTGTTGAGCGATTTTACATAGCAAACAGAATCAAACTCAGAAATAAGCGATTAGAGCAAAACATGTTAAACTGGATTGGAACTATGAACAATACACATATTACGACCAAGCATTTTTCATAATTCTCGTGTTAGTGGACACCAAAGCGTTATCCAAGTACATAACAGAGATGATATTGACACTACCCTTATCTGTATCAAGAGCAGAGCAATGTGTTTACTTGATTCTAACAATGTGCATGTTGAGAAAATTAAGAAGATATGCATAAAACTTAATCTGGATTCATATCACACAATGAAGATGTCGAAATAATGCACCTAGTTTTTCACATCGAAGCTGACTTTGTTCTTCAACTTGTCAAGATGTATCACTTATCAACCATATGAATCTAGATGAGCTAAGCACAATCATCATGTATGTATATCACATTAAATTAAACTGTAATAAACAGAACAACTACACTAACAGAGAGATAGTTAGTAACCTAAACAGAGTAAATGGCCCATATTAAATGCTGAGCTCTCACCAAAGTTGAGCACATCATCATCGGTTCGATGGCCTGAGTTGGAGACAACCGACAGGCACAACGTCCATATGTCCTCAGAGAAAAATGGGGACAACATAGGAAAAAAAAGGCACGTACAACTCACCGGGACGGAAGCGATGGCGAGCGCCACTCCAGTTGCAGCACGGCACCCACAAAGAAAGAAGAGGTGCCGAAAGGGGCATCCATGCCTGTCGCGCTTGCAGCACGACTACTTCAGTCTTGAACGGAGTTTTGGCTTGTCCAACATTTGAGCAAGATTCATTCAGTAACGTAATATCCTGAAAATGCAATTAGCAGTTTGGTCAATAAGATGTATTGTGGGTTTGTGTGCATCAGTTGAAGAGAACAACAGAAACGTGTATATGGATCAAACAGAAACAGAGTATGTTTATTGCCTAGAATATATGTGCAGACCATGATGCAAATAGCACCAGCCTCTAGGCTATCTAACTGTTCATATCATACCCCAATATTAAGAAGAAGCTGACAAGCCTGTTTCACGCACTGCCCCCCCACTATTAAGAAGAGGCTTGATAAATTAAAAGCAGCGCCTAACACCAACACGAGTAGCTGACTGCAATAGGAGTTTGGTCATTAAGATTTATTACTGGCTGAAGACAGTATCAAGAAGAGAGTATATTTCCTAAAAAATGCATGCAGATAACGACGCGAGTAGCACCTCCCTCTAGGACTATTTAAATCATTAGTTTAAGGTAGCAAGGATCGGGGATGCAGTTTAACACAATAAGCTTCTCGAGTAGCTGAAAGCAATAGTTAGTTGACGACTATGAACTAACACAGTTATTTCAAATAGTTTGGTGTAAACGAAGTAACGACAATAGTACAGGCCATAAAAAGAAGAATATTTTTCTCCAAATAAGATTGTGATGCAATTCACTAAGGGAGAATTCTTCCGAATCCCTATAGCCTGTAGGAGAGCTTACACATTAGCATATTATCATCATCGACTCGATGGCCTGAGTTGGAGCCAACCGACAGGCACGACGGCCATGTCCGTAGAGCAAAATGGGGACAACATAGAACTATAGAAGGGAAAGAAGGCATATACAACTCACCGGGACGGAGGAGATACCAGCGCCACCGCTGTTGAGGCACGGCGGCGAGGCACCGACAAAAGAAAGAAGAGGTAACCGACAGGGCCATCCATGCCCACTTCCGCCGACGGTTCCGCAAGGTCTGGCAAACACCACGCTCCAACTTCCTTGGCCTCCTTTTCCCGCCGCAGCTGTTCGTGGTGCCCGCTTGGGAGTAACAGCCCTGCGTATAATACTGAGCATGACACTAATTATTTGTTGCCTTGCAAAATTTTGTGTTTGGATACTTGAGTATTTCAGCAAGAATCGGAATAACCAATCATTCCACACCAATCAGAAAGGAAATCAAACCAGTTCTGAACCTACCTATATAAGCCTAGCATGTCCAGCATCTAGATCATGGCCGGCACGATAAGCTGGGAAGGCATACATGCAGCCATGTCGGTCGTCGCTGCGGATGAGCCCTCGTCCCCGCCGCCGCCGCCAGGGCACACCACAGATCCAGTCATGCAAGAGAAACCTAAGAGAGATCCCTTCAGCCCTTCTTGCACAATCTGGACAAATATTTGCACTTGATAAGGACCTGAAAGAATTAGGACACATAGTATCAGTGCATATTTCTATAAAATGACCGGAAAAAGGAGTTATAACAAATATTGGAAGCTGAAGATGACAAACAAGACAAGGACTGCAAGATCTGGATATAAAATACCCAGTTTCCATGCCAGATGATGATACCAACCAGAGATTAAAATTTACAAATCAAATGCGTAGATCCTTGTGACTACAAGGTAACAAAGGAGTAGATTAAAGTTTGCATCAGCACACAAGTTTCTTTACGGACGGTGTCTAAAGGTACGAATTGCCGCAAGCCTAGCTGGTTTACGGACAAAACAGTCAAACAAAAACCCCTCCCCTCTAGTAAGATTGCTTGGGTCATTTTGCAGCACACACTTGGAAGTTGAGTACAGATACTACACATCTGCAAAGACCCAATCAAGCTGCAACTTAACTGCACATGGAAGGCCTTCACCCAGCCAAATGGTTCCAGGAGTTTCATCTCCATATCTAGCACCTAGTCGTTTTAATATAAATTCAAATCAATGTATTCATGGATCTAAGGAGGTATGGTTATAGGGGAATCCAGGAATCAAGGTAATGGACCAGAACAGTAACCATTTGACTCCAGCTGAGCTAAGCATAATCATGACATATGTATATCACATGAAACATTAATAATCTGAGCAATTGCACAAACAGAGATAGTTAGGAACCAAGTTCAAAAAAAAGAAGAGATAGTTAGGAACCTAAACAGAGAAAATGGCCTGAGTTGGAGCCACAGGTACCATGGCCCTATCCGCAGAGATAAATGGGGACAACATAGGAGAGAGGAGGCTCGTATGACTTACCGGGACGGAGGCTATGCCAGCAGCACCGCTGTTGCGGAACGGCTGCAAGGCACCCACCAAAGAAAGAAGCGGTAGCCGAGAGGGCCATCCATGCCCGCTGCAGACAACGTCCGCCGACGGTGCCGCAACGTTCGGACAACCCCACGGTGCACTTCCTCGACATCCTCTTCCCACCGCCGTTGTTGGACACGGCAGCAGCAGCACCTATTGCATCACTGCCACCATTGCTCTCCTGCTTCTCCGGCACTCTGGTGCATATGTGAGTTCGTGAGGTAATGTAATGCAGGTCTAATATCAAACCCAACAAGTCTTTCAAACTAGAATATTTAGCAATGGGGAGATCAGTATATGCACATTCATAATTGGGAATACAACAGAGAATAAAACGGCAGAGGGCAAAGCTAGCTGGTTCAACCAATGAATGGAAACAAACATATATAAACCACTAAAACGCTAGTTTTTGTTTCAGAATACAACTAGGACAGAGGACAAAGCTTTATCTTCTTCAATTGAGAAAATGTTAGTTATATCAGTTAACATATACAACTACACTGTGACCCCACTTGGGAGGCAAAAATGGTTTTTGGATACTTCAGTATTTAAACAACAATCGTTCCACGCCAATCAAAAAGGAAATCAAACTATTCGTGAACCTACCTATACAAGGCTAGCTTGTCCAGCATCCGTGAAACCCATGGCCGGCAGGAGGAGTAGCAATGAGCCGTGGAGACGGACAGGCAACCAGAGGTCATAAGCTGGGAAGGCATACAGGCAGCTGCCACAGCCATGTCTTTGTCGCTGCGACTTAGCCCTCGCCCCCACAGCCACAAATCCACTCATGCCATTCATGCCAGAGATTGGCTCCTCGGATTGAAGTGGAATGAGGTGGACTTGGCACCACCTGGGTACAAGGAAAGCCCCTTCTTCCCCAAGTTGGTCGAATATTGTGCGTTGCCAGGACCTGAAAGGTCATGAGCCAACACATAGTATCAATGCAAATTTCTATTAAAATGACCGGAAAGGAGCAGTAGCAAATACTGGAAGTTGAACATGATCAACAAGACAACAACCGAAGATCTGGTTGGCAGATGATACCAACCAGAGATTGAAGTTTACAAATCACTTGTGCAGACTATATATAAACGTGGATTGAAGTTTTCATCAGCATACAAGTTTCTTTTCGGACGATATATAAATGTACGAACTGCCGCAAGATTTGCTTTACGGACGAGACAATAACTAAGTTCATTTTGCCGTACACACTTGGAATCTGATTACAGATACTTACATAACTCAAAAGACCTAATCAATATGTAACATAACTACACTGGAGAAGGCCTTTACCCAGCCAAATCGTTCCAGCAACTTCATCTCCATATCTAGCACCGAAAACTCACTACTCGTGTGCAGTAGAGCATACAACTGTGTAAAGCATAATGGTGTGTACACAATTTAACATGAAATGAATTGAGATGAAAAAACTGCCACACAAGATAAATGAGATAGCAAATTAAACAAAGACATGTGCCAGCAACCACTACCTCTAGCACAAGGCAAAAAATGTAGAGAACAAGCAAGCTGGTAGTACATACAATACTACACGGACACAACACAAGACAGAACAAATGATAGCTGAAATTGGGATGGAAACGTATACAAAACACAATGGTTGGCATCAGGAGTGCTTAATCTGACCAAATAAGCAACCACTCCATAAAAGTCGCCTACTCCTAATCAAACCATCAGGACTAACTACCAAGAATAATAACAACTATACAATGATTTAAACCCCCCAAGGATCCACTACACAGTCCATCCAACGAAAATGTAAACTAAAACAAATGCAAATCTTGAATCAACTACATAGGAGCTATACCACACGGCGGCGGAGCACAGAATCGCCATGGCTTGATGGCGGTGGTACCACAAGAGAACGTCGAAAAGGAAGAAGGGCACTGCGGAGTGGGCACAGAATCGTCACGGCTCGACTGCGGTGGTACATATGCCGTGCTGCATCCATGACCAAAAAAAAATGACCATGTAGATGTGTTACTTCTCCACGCATCTATTATCCATGAATCTCACTCACGCTATGCTTATGATTACAGAACACCAAGCAGGCATATGCATCTTTCTGCATATGATCGACCTCCTGCGCACCGTGGATACGGCGCATGGTGGTGCCGCGCGGTGGCGTCGATGGGCTCGCAGTCGTCGGCGCTCAGCTGCATCTCAGGAGGACGGCCTCTCCTTGGACGTGCAGGAGGAGAAGCTGGGGGAGCAGGAGCTTGATCTTCCCTCCGGCCCGTGCAGAAGATGGGGGAGGTCCTGCCGGATGAGCAGCCACGATCTGTTGGGGGAGAAAGGAGAGGGTGGGGTGGATGAGCAGCCGCGAGAGAGGGGAGAAAGTCTGCCGTGGGGAGAGGTCGACGGCGGCATGCTGCAGATGACATCGACGGCGGTGGATCTGGTGGGCGGCGCAGAAAGGGGATCGTGGTGGGTGAGTGGCTAGCGAGTGGCTGCGGGAAGGGGATCAGGGAGGATTTGCGTGAGGGAGGAAACTGCGTGTGTTTTGCTTGTGGTTTCGCCGGAGGCGTTGGATGGCCTGGACGTTCGGATGGGCGATCCGTGTGGAGGTCCAGGAGTGATCCCATTGGCTGCAGCCGGATAGGATACTGTGCGCGTCTTCTTTGTGTGAGTTTCTTTTCGTCTTCTGGGAAATCATTGGCCCACCGCGACCTCGAGCAACCAACCATTCCTTGGTTGCTTCACAAGGATTAATGGACCCGTAGTTACTGCTACCAAAACGATACCTTCCCTAGAAAAACGATACCTTAGTTATTGGTACCACATGGCTCTCAATTCGTTAACCTACATGCAAAGGCTACTAGTACATGCCATCCACGACGTCATACATATGTAGTACTTCCTCCGTTCGGATTTAATCTACATTCTAGCCCTAATATTAGTTCCGAATTAATCTACATTTTGAGTGGGGTCCACGTTGGTAATTAGGAGTAGTAAATGACGCGCACACCCCAAAGCGGACCATGCATATGGGAGCCCTTGCCCTTCCCACGACCTGTCGTCCCCAATCACGCGCATGCATACCCTTTTCTTCTTTGACTGTAACGCATGCATGCCATTTATCGTGCTTCGGGTAAAGAGCTGTCGCATGGTTTCCTATGATACATCAAGGCTAAATACTACTAATAAATGCTTCACTATTCTGTCTGATTTTTTCTACTAAGGGCATGTACAATGGTAGAGAAGGCGTGCCTTCTCTTAACCGTCCACGTCATTTAGAGAAGGCAAAATCATTACTTGTACAATGCGTTATCTCTTATTGCCATCCCTAACAATTAATGTGAATTAATTATATTTTAGTAGGAAATCGTAGTTCTAAGAGAAGACAAGTGGTACAATGGTGAAATTAGTCTTCTCTTATTTCGTAAGAGATCATCTCTTAGCTAAGGGAAGGCAACCTTCTCTTTCTTAATTCTCTCTCCGCCACATAGATAATTATCCTACGTGTCAACGCTAAGAGAAGGCTGACATCACCCCATTGTACATGCCCTAAAATGTAGAGTAAACCTAAATGGAGGGAGTATATGTCTAAAAATCGCACCTACATGGAATCATGGATCATCCTCCCCTTCACAAGTAAGTACTTGGCTGGTCGCGGTCGATGGATCATCACCGCTGACGGGCGTGCGTCCGGACGCACCTCGCCAACCTGGTCACCGGTGCCCTCCCGGACATCACCATCGTCCCCTTCCTCTTCACGAAACAACAAGATGCACGATCAGTTCGAGACATTTTCGTCGTTGGCCTTCGTGACTAGTATGGCTACGGGGACCGCCCGCGTAGGGATGGGCGATGCCGACCGAGGCGATGAGCCGCTTGCTCTACCATAAGGTCGTCTTCTCCGACTCCTCCCCGAGCCCTACCACCATGTTGGTCACAGGGCACCAGGTTCGGCATCGCGGGCCTTCACCAAAGACACATATGTGTGTGGAGACATTTTCATCGTTGGTCTTCATGACTACTATGCACGAGTACGTAATTGGGAAAAATCGCACCTACATGGAATCATGGATCATCCCCTACACGAGTAAGCACTTGGCTGGCCGCGGTGGGTGGATCATCACCGCCGACGGGCGTGCGCGTCCAAACGCGCCTCGCCAACCTGGTCACCGGTCACCGGTGCCACGAAAGGGCTCTAGTTGGTCTGGACGATCCTCAACGACTGCCCACACATCTGAAGTGTGCTCTAGGCCAAGGACTTGGGATGAGAAGATCTTGAAGCATGTACTGTTTTACCACCTCTTTAGGTTTTTTAAGATTGTCCCGTCTCGGATGCCTTCATATTTTCCCCGATGGTAAAAAAAATGGTCTTGTCTTGGATGTACTATATAATAAAATACACTTTTCTGCTCAACTCCCTGAGATCTTTCAAGTGCCTTAAAAATCCCCTTAATTGGAGATCGCATGCAAACGTTAGGAGTCATAGTAAAGACACTAATGGTTAAACTTTGAAATCTAGGTGTCATAGCATGTCGCCACGCAACCTAATCGAGACATCTTCTTGCATAACATAACAAACGCACGACAACAAATGGCACACAAAATGATAGGTAACAAATATCTCCTAGCATAAAATAATATCTCCTACAATAAAATAAATACACCATTGTCACATGTATCATTTCATACATAATTAATGTATATTTTCTATTCGGTCTTTATGATTCTTAGGAAACGAAATACAACTTCATTGATTAATGTTAGGAATCGCAGCCAAGATCCTAGATCCCATCAAGGTGGATCCCGCTTTGATAATATTTGTTTATTATAAACATATTTTTTGGTAGGAGTATCACTTATCAAATAACAAAATCGATGAAGGCATCTATACGATGCATCTTGAGAGACACCTTGACACAGGTGCAAATAACAAATTCGATGTTGAGAGTGCGGCGGCGGCCCTGATAAGTGTCAATTTGGACCCTGCGCGCGTACGTACGTGAGAAAAGAAGGAAAATTTTACTCCTAGACTAGATAGATACGAGCGTGATATTTGGAGGAGCTCGATCCTGCGTACGTGAGAAAAGAAAGAATAGAAGCTGTGACGTACGTACGTGTTGTGCATGGATCGATCCTGCGTATGTGTGTAGAGGACTCGATGAAACAAAAATAATCCTTGTCAAGTGGGGCAAAATAAGAAGAAGAAACTGGATTGGTATGCGTGTATGTGTACGTATCGATCGGCATAATGCAGTCGTGCACGCGCGCGCGCGGACGGCCCACAATCGATCGAGAAGGAGCCAAAAACGAGTCGTGCATGCACTCGGACGGAACGAAGCAACGTACGTACGCGCGCCGTGAGCTCTGTTGCTTCTGTACGCAAAAAAGATGGGCGTGACGCACATTTAATTGACACACATTTGGTTACACATGGATGTATCTAGACACCAAACAAGTATAGATACATCCATATTTGGACAAAACCAAGTCAATTAATTTGGAACGGAAGGAGTATATGAATCTGGTCGCAAGTGTCTTCTACTCCCTCCGTTCCAAATTAATTGACTTGGTTTTGTCCAAATATGGATGTATCTATACTTGTTTGATGTCTAGATACATCCATGTGTAACAAAATGTGTGTCAATTAAATCCGAACGGAGGGAGTAGTTTCGATCGAACCAAAAGTGTGGATGACAAGACCAACAAAATACATATACCAGTCCCTTGATGGCAGAAACATTTCTCTAGGGAATATCTAAGCAAAATCAAAGTGGTACAAAAACTGATGGACCGAAATACAGAGGGAAGTACTGATTTATAGTACTAGCACTGGTTGTTTTAATTAGAAATCATTGTTGTCAACACTAATTTCTTCAACTGTAACAGAGGTGGACAGGAAGTGATGTCTCAGTGACAGTGACAAGTGCACATAACAACCTATTGATTTTGATGGACAATAAATGATGGGACAATTCCTAAAGAAAAATTAATTTCGAAAGAAAAAAAAACAAATGATGGGTCTCATTTGCGAGGCTGAAAATTAGAGGCTAGACGCGGTGTATATTCCACCTTCAAGGCTTTCAACAAGGACAAAACTTGATATTGACCTATTCAATACGAAATACCTTTCTTCTTTTTGCCAAGTACAAAAGATTCCCAGTCAAATTATATTGTCATATCATTTGCAGTATATATTGGTTGAGAAGAGGGTCACAAGATATTGTGGAATGATCGAAAGGCTATGACGGCACTGAGTGTGCACCTAATACCAAGACAACTCGTCGCAAGACCTACAAGATAGCCCTTGTTGCCAAAACTTGTAATATTCTTTACTTTATCTTTTGTAAGCTTCTTCATTTTTTTCAGGAACGCGCGACAATGCATGCCTTTTTATTTATAGATAGAGATAGAATGACAAGAGTCTACAACAAACAAACCAGCAAAAAACAACAAAGGAAAACTCTCACAAAAATCCCGCCTTTTCTTTATCTTTTGTAAGTTTCTTCATACAACAATGAGATGTGGGTGCTGACAAGGCAATGCCAAGCCCTTCTGTGATATTTTAGACCAAAGTCAGGTTGGTGTCCTTTGGCCAAAGCCTTCAAAATGTTTGTTTATAAAAAGTAAAAAGCCTTGGAATCCACAAGAATACCATAATACTAGCCTGATTATTGATGAGTGCATTATGTAGTTCCTTTCAAAAGAATTTTTTTTATATGACCTCTTTTTGGTTCACATAGTATATCCTACCAAGTTAATTTTAGAAGAAGAGGGAGCTGATCCCCGGCTCCATTAAAGATAATAAAACCCATACAAAGTTCCATAGTTCTGCTAAACTGATTAAAGTTCTCTTGGACACTACCGATCTCTACATCAGCAGTATGAAAACAAAACTAAAACAGAAGAAAGAAAATCATTACAGTTGCTCGTAGCATAAGCCGCAGCTTCTTTAACATCAAAAGTCCCATCGATCTCTCAGCTTTCCTTTTTCACGAAAGAGCTTAGCCACACTGTGAGGCGTGAGCATTGTACAGACAAATTTGGGATCTAAATTCTGTAGTTCCAAACATGAATTTACCTAGGCAAGTTTATCCTCACGAATTTATGGTATAATTGAACTAGACTGAGTCACTGAGTATACTAGTAGTATCATATATACTGAACTGACTGTAGTTGCTTTTAGCGTGCGTGCCGTTGTCGTTGATACTAACTGCACTATGAAAGGAAGCCATACAGGGAGAGGGAGAGCTATCATGACCAAAACTAACACAGAAAAGAGAAGCGTGCGTCAAACTCGTGCAGGCACAGAAGAAGTGTTTCTTGTATCACATCCAGTACTGGAATCCTTGCTTAGGTATTAGTGTTGCAGCATTAAGAAATGGAGCCATGTTTGTACACATCATATGGTGCATGGTTCACCAAGGCTAATGCGCTATGATATACCCATGTGATGATTTACTAGTATCTTTAATGGGACTGTAGGAGTCAAGAAAAGTAGCATTGCATAGAAATACAGTCTTGTATGAGATCATTTCTTGCAGCCATTCTTACTTAACATTTTTTAGCTCAGACACTAATGCGCCTGTGAGCAAGGAAGACAAATCGTATTCTAGAAAGCTAATGCTACAATAAAACATTAGATCTGGGTCATCATTTCTCAATCAATCAACCAATCGAGTCAATGTAGTTTTTTCAGGGTAAAACAACTTCAGGATTCAGCTACTCTCTAGGGATTCAAACTTCCTGCAGCTGCAGCTCACTGTGTCACTTGCAGGGCTGAAATCCAGCACAGAACCGCAGGCAGAAGCGAAAACTACCAAAACTCCCCGCTGCCAAAATGCCCAGCCAACCGACAAAATCCCAGGTTACAACTGAAACCCCATTGAAGCGACTGATACTGCACACACACGACATAACTCTGCTACGTGAGATATCATGTCATCAAGTCTCTAATTCCGGCTGCCTCACCACTGTCACATCAGCTCTCAGATGCAGCACGCCATCCATGAAGAGGCTGTCGTCAGCAATTGACGTCGACCATGCAGTCCGAAAGAGGTCGTCGCATCCACACCCCCATCCATCTTCAAAGGTGTACTCATCTTTAAACAGGCTGGCAAATTTCCCTGACGGGTTACTTCTTGCAGCAAATTCATAGTCTAATGTGACACACTTTGAGGACTTCGGATAGCAGTGCAAGTAGAGGCCGAAGCTGCAATAGTTACTGTCCTCCTGCTTTTCACAGGCCGCCACAAGATGCAATCGATGCCCTGCAAGATAGAACGAGTGCGAGTAGATCCCTTCTGGAAGAAAGAGTCCAGAGCACTCCTCACGCCTTAGATCCAAGTAAACTATAACCTGTGGGCGAGGTCGGTCAAATGCAACCACTTTCACAAGTTTGAACTTGTAAGCTCGCTCTGCAGATTGCCAACAGGTTGTTGCATCAGCTGCAAGAGGACCTTGCTGCCATGCTGGGAAAGCTTTGTACATAAGTACCTCAGTGATACACTTAGCTACTTCCTCACGGTCTACATAGTTATCAGTGCATGTTAGAATATCCTGCAGTGTCCTATAGCTGACATGACTGAAGCGCACCAGTGGAAGTAAGCGAGAACTCAAGATCTTATGTCTGTCCTCCAACTTTGGGTACTGCGCACAGGCCCACTCGAGCAAGAAGTCAAAAATGGAGTTTTCAGATTCCACCTGTAGGTCACTACTTGTGAAGATGGCTTCGATACCAGCAAGTGGTAAGGTCATCATTTCATCTTGGAACCTGAAATGTGGCAGACATGCCTTGAGTGCACACTTCATACATGATTGTGTAACAACACGTCTGCACTTCCCTCTGTAAAGAAAATAAAAGGTTAATGCATCAAATAGAGATGACTCACTTAGCTAAATCCTTGTATTTCTTGGCAAGGAATTCCTTGGCTGCATCTGTCAAAGCCTGAACTTCAGCAGCCATTGAAATGGAGCATGGATGCTCTAGATAAAGAAGTGCAGATTCTGTGGTCATAGGCAAGCTTGTGAGCAACTGACTGCAATGCCTCATGCAAGAAAGAACTTCAAACTTATCGGAAGCCATCAAGATGTCGAGCAGAAGAACGGGATCAGTTGTTGTCAACTTTCCACTGTACATAAAGCTCAAAAGCTCCATAAGGGCATTTTCCTCTGTTCCAAGTAGAGCGAAAACAAAACAGAAAGGCATAAGGACTATGAAAATAGTTTAATCATAAACCATACAAAAAGTGGCAGTAAGCGTTATTTAAATTTGACTATGAACTTTCAGTATTGAGAAAAGCTATATGGTTTTTTTTTTCCGAAATGGGAGCATACCCCCGGCCTCGAAAAGCTATATGTGAGGAGAAACCATTTCTTTATCACGTACAAAAAGGGAGTGGTACAAACTCGAAATGTAAGTACTTATATACTATAAATAATTATGTTTTCATTTTAAGAAATATTGAAATAGTGAAAAAATCATGATAGCAAGTTGTAATCAGTTTCTATCAGAGAGGAAGAATGTTGCACTTGAGCTATCACATTACCTGAATCAGCAATCTTAAGTGTTGGCTGCATCTGATCAGATTCTTTCATGCCATTAGAGAAAAGCTAAGAGGCATGAAGCTTATTAGAAATTGTGAACTGACAATAGAAGACATGCATTTCACAAGGTTACCAGAATTACCTTAAGAAAGAAAGGACTTCTTGCAGCAAGAATTGCTGAATTGATATAAATTGTCTTTACTTGTAATACAGGTATACCCAGAATGGTTGAAGAAGAGTCAATACTCTGTCCTTTATCACCTGCAAAATGTCAAAGACCTGTGAAATAACAACAAACTGGATAACGTAAAAGGTAAAGAACAGAATCACACGGGTTTTCTACTGTTAAAATACTTGGAACACTCTGTTCTTTTATGGGTGCAGAATCATGTAATAAATCTTCAGAAATAGGGTAGAATGTTTAGAACAACGTCAAGGAAATTGAAGCCCTTTAGCTGCATCCTGCAAACTAATAATGCTTGCAGCTCATTGAGTAAGGTGATAGTAAATGTTATCCCAAGAATCCTGTTAGAACTTCGTATAACATTGTCCACACAGACACAGTGTGTTATATGTTATCTAATGAAATAGTGTACTCTAGACCACACAAGAAACCAGTAGAAGAGTCTTTGAAGTAGCTAAAGAGGAAATAGTGTGTTGCTGTATCTGTATGGAGAGAACATGCAACCAATGGCTACCTTTGGTCAGCAGATTGTGCCAGTACCAAACTTAACTGTATAGCGCAGGTATCCGTACTACTTGAAAGTAAGTTATTACTTGTTACCAAGCATTGCCACAATAACCATAAATGTTTCAACAGACAAAGAATGGAGGTGGAGAAAAGAATGCAGGCTAATGTTGACCTAAAGCGAAGGCACCAGTTTTATCTTCACTCCAAATAATATGTTATGTCAAGATCACATTGATAACAATATGGTTTACTTATTTGTTTTATTGTTATAGGCGGATTTTTTAGGAACCAAAAAAAAAAGTAAACCATATTGTTATAGGCGGATTTGATGTAGTGATCAAACATATTCCTTTTGAATTATCTGACATCTCATGACTCAATGTATGTAACTGAGAGAACTCACAAGATTACCATAAATAAATATTTCTCAAAATCCTAGTTAGGCAATGCCTTTCCAAAGGCTTTGTGACAAACTTCACCAAGAATTGTTACATGAAAATCAACAGTTTAAAACTGACAAAGGATACCATGTAGTAGAACTTTAAGGTTTAAGACTGGCATAGCATCTTATTTAAATTTTCCAGGCCGCATGGTTGCGCACCTCGGTTTTTTTAGGGGAAGATGGAAGGCGATCTGCTTTTCATTATAAATTAAGAAGAATATAATATTCCCCACAAAAAAGAAGAAGAAGTACAAGGTGAAATAAGAAAGAAATCCAGTCGCCACAAAGTGCTGGCTGTGCAAACACCTGGACTACGACTGAACGGCCATATCTCCCAGCAATCCAACATCAATTGACCATGCTCGCCATTTGTGTAGAGCTGGAAGAGGTCTTGAATGCTCGTCGATTTCGTCAGTTCCAAACAGAGTAGGATGCCACCAGTCACCACAGCATTTTGCTTGCTTCTCACACGGATGGAGTTCCAGTAGCTTGACAACGTTGCATAGCTTTGTTGTGCAGTGGCTATTCACAATCACAATGGTTTGGTCTTGTTTTATCTTTTGCAGTGGCGACATGGCAATGCACTGGTGTTTGAACACCGCTGCTACATCCAAAATACTCCCTCCGTTTATGTACAGTGGACAATACATAATCCACTGATTGCTTCCCCCGAATATGTTTGATGCAGATTCAGCCGAGCACAAATTCCATTGTTAGATAGTTTTTACATTTCAATACTTACGAATTCCATTTTATCGTTTCCCTGTTGCCCAAAAATTAAGACGAACCCAGAAATGGCCAATGCGCCATAAATTTTCCCACAAATTCATACCCCGAATCAGTTGCTCTGTTACTGTACGCACCTTCCTCCTCGCGGTGGCGCGCACAGTCGGCGAGGGATCCTCCGCCGACTTCGCCGCTGGACCCGGGCGCGTCGTCGCCGGCGACGATCTCTATCCGCAGCACCCTGTCGGAGAAGTTGGCCGAATTGAACGCGAACTCGAAGCTGGGCACCACGCCGCCGCACGAGAAGTCCAGGCCCGTCTGCGCCTCCGCTGAAGCTCCCTCCGACGCTTCGCCGGGGGCCATGACCCCCGCCACCTCTAGAAGGGAGAGGGGGTGCAGAACGGTGGTAACCTAGCCGCTTCCGGAAGCTTCTTCCGGAATGCGAGGTCGCGACGCCGCGACGGCAGTACCCTACAGTGTTTAACTTTTGGGAACCCAGAATTTACAAGGAAGACCCCTGGGAAAATGCCCAAGTTACAAGCACGCCTTCTAGTTTTATGTGCAAAAAAAATACCACGCGTAGAGAGTTTCTGCAGGCCATGCACGAGTCTAAAAAATCCGAATTTTTTTAAAAAAATTATTAGACAAATAGCACATGCTTTTAGTTAATTTCAAAAATAGCGCGCTGTTGTTTGACGAAAATGTTTGTTTTGGCAGTTGTACGAACGAAAGGAGGCTTACATTACCGTCCGTGCCGAAACAGCAAGTTTCCTTAAGGGCAGATACGAAAGGTGTTCAGACTAGACGTGCATGTTCTAACTCTTTGAATAAAATAAAAGTCACTCAACCGTGTTATGATTCAAGATAAAATATATATTAAATATATGCATCGACGAGTGATTGGTTTCGAGTTTTGTCGACTCTAACTTCTTAATTTTGATATAATTTTAATAGATAATTAGGTATTTTCTGTAGCATCTACATGAAAACACACATACTAGAGAGAAAATATCAATATGTCAGTCGAAACAAAAAAGTTACAACGTGAAAGTTGTGGCGAAGGGTGAGATGCATCTACTCGTGAAAGGAAATTTCAAACGGTCGACTGAATGCGATGAATTTAACAAAATTCGTCAAAAAAATATGTGAATTTCAATCCAAATTAAGAAGTTGGAGTCGACGAAACTTGAAACCAATCATGGGAATGGAACCTACTCCTCCGATCAGAAAATAGTGTCGCTAGCTGTAGTATCAAACAAAACGTACTCAGTTCATTTTGTCCGACACTTAAAAGGGATCAGAGGTAGTATATGTTTCTACCTTCGGAAGAATGCATTACTCCTGGCTTTGCATCAGAGGCAGGCCAGCAAGTTTCTACATGGGAAAAATTTCAAGGGACGCACGGACGACAATACATGTAGCAATCAATAGAGAAAAAAACAGCAAAAACAGTTCTATCAGGTGCCAGTTGGGAGGTTTATCAACTGCCAAGACACTCAGTAGACACTTCTTCAGCCAGCTGATTTTATCTTGGAGTGTGCATGCCCACCATTAATTACATGGTACACATGAGAATATAAAGTCTTCATGGAACCTCCGAGAACTTGCTATCCTACTGAACTTACTGAAGCTCCAACAAAAGGAACAGAGGACAGACGGACCATAACACGTAACACTCCGAGAACTTGCTATCCTACTGAAGCTCCCAAGTCTTGGGCATGACAAGAACAAGGTCATGAGAAGCAATGGATTACGCCAGATCCGGCTCCAGGATGGCATCAGACCAACAATGTGGTATAGTAAGATATCAAGTTTGTGATTCCGACTTTTCCACCAACGTCCAATCAGCTCTCAGATGCAGCACGCTGGTCGTCAGTATCAAAGACATCATCACATCCAAGCTTCAAACCAACAGTGAAGGTGCAGTTATCATCAAAACTGCTCACACATTTCCCCAGTGCTTTTGTCCTTGCAGCAAACTCATACTCAAGTCTCCAGTGTCACACATGTTGATTTATCTCTTACTTGTAAGTAGAGGCCAAAGCTGTACAGCCCATACACGTGGTTCCTGATACATCTTGCTATGAGAAAGAAGACCAACCCTGCATGATGGAGAGGGTGCAAGTAGCACATGGATGTTGTATTTAGTGGGAAATGTTGAACAAGCAATTACCATTCCTGTCAACCAAGAAACCACACCAGTTGAAGACAGAAAATTCAATCCATTTATCAAGGAATTTCCTTGTTATTCAATCCGACTTGAAGTCCGGAATGCATTATGTGACAATCATAAATTTTGTTACCAATAGTCCCCACATGAGCAAACTCCTTGTACAATATGATGGAACCTGTTGACGTCTTTGAGGATAATTTCTCTATCTGTGATAGTTGAAATGAGTTTTGCAGCATGATGGCAATCACTACACGTTCTCAGATTCATTGTTATCCTAATAGGTGTCCCTGGACTAGTGTTTATAAGAACAAATGCAATAGCCAATTTTTCGCTGTGCACTGAAAGATGACCCTCCTTGTCTTCCTCTTCAACATCATGAAGTGTACCCTCAACTTCTGGGTTATAACCCATTCCCCTGATCCTTCCTAACAACTCATCCAATTTCTCGTAGATCATTTTAGATTGTGGATGAGATCTATCACCAACATGAAATGTGTGAACCTGATCCCCTATCTCAACATTGCTACCACCAGGCAATTTCTTGATACCTTTACTTGCCATGACACTTCTCACCGAGTTAACATCAGCCCATCTCCCAGCCCTAGCATAAATATTCGATAATAGCACATAGTATCCCGATTGATTGGGTACCAGTCTGAACAAACTGTCTGCTGCCAACAAACCAATGTCCATATTGGAGTGAATCCGACAAGCTCCTAACAAGGCTCCCCAGACTCTCTCATTTGGCTTGATAGGCATCGCCATAATAAAATCATATGCCTCACTTATACATCCAGCACGCCCAAGAAGGTCCACCATACAAGTATAGTGCTCTGCTTTTGGAGTTATCCTATATCTACTAGTCATGCAATCAAAATAACGTTTTCCAACATCCAAAAGGCCAGCGTGGCTACATGCTGCAAGAACAGCAACGAAGGCAATAGAATCCGGTTCCAGACCTTGTCCTTGCATGTTCTCAAACAGGTTGATGGCCTCTGTCCCATGACCACGCGCACCATATGCAGAAATGATTGAAGTCCATGATACTACATCCCGCGCACTCATGGCATCAAATACCTCCCTAGCATCCTTCAAGCATCCACAGTTGGCGTACATGTCCATGAGAGCATTCTCGAGCAACATATTAGGGCACATCCTTTTCCTCCTGATAATCTCATGGATTCGCTTCCCCAGTGAACACGCTGAGACCTCTCCACAAGAAGGAAGAACAGTTGCTAATGTCACCGCATCGGGCTCAACCCCTTCCTTCTCCATCCTCATGAACAGCTCAACAGCCTTAACATGCAGTCCATTGATAGTGTATATAGACAGCATAGCGTTCCAAGAAATAAGCCCTCTAAACCTCATCTCATCAAACACTTGCCTCGCGAATGAGATGTCCTCTGCCTTGGCATCACCCATGGCAGGCAGGATGCTTGCCATGGTCCCAGCATCAGGCCGTGTACATTGCAGCCCCATCAACTCCCTGAAAACCTCCACGGCCCGGCCAAACAGGCGTGCGTGAGCGAACCCAGATATCATGGCATTCCAAGAAACGACATCGCGGTGCGGCATTTCAACGAACATCTGGTACGCGTCGTCTAGGCGGCCACACCGCGCATACATGCTGATCGCCGAGTGCGCCACGAAGAGATTCGCGTCGAGGCCGACCCTGGCGGTGGAGGAGTGGATCTGGAGGCCGAGCAGGAGGCTGCCCGAGGCCGCGCAGCACTTGAGAGCGAGCGGGAAGGTGTAGTGGTCGGGGGAGCAGGAGGGGCCCTGCGGCCGCATGGAGGCGAAGAGGAGGAGGGCATCGCGGTGGAGGGAGGCCCTGGTGAGCGCGCGGAGGAGGACGTTAAAGAATACGGTGGTGCGGTCGGGGGAGGACGCGAGCACGGCGCGGGCGGCCGGGAGCGCGGAGCAGGCGGCGTAGGCCTGGATGAGCTTGACGCGAGCGACGGCAGCGGAGGGGTGGGAGGGGAGGTGCTGGAGGAGGAGGAGGCGTGCATGCGCGGCGCGGACGGTGAATAGGTGCGCCGGCGAGCAGCAGGAGTCCACCAGGCCGAGGAGGCCGCCGGCCGGGGATTGGTGCAGGAGGAGCCTCCGCGACGGGTTCATCAAAGTCTCTTGGCGCGGAAGCCGCCGGCACCAAACGTTTGACTGGCCTATGAGGCACCGACTATGGAGAATATTCAGTGCATCCGGTCCGCCGGATCTCGATCTAGGGATACTTTTTTTCCTTTGATCATTGTTTTTGTTGCTTATCGATCTAGGGATACTTTGATTCAAACGAAATTTGTATGACTTCTTTGCGAGAATCTGGATCTTGAAAATTGTGTCTTTGCTTCCGGCAATCAAAAAATTTAAACGGTGAGAGCACTTCGTACCGCAACGATTTAAACTTTCTTGCCGTCCGATATGGGCCTCTCCGCTCCTCCTCACCGTTCGATCACACCGGTTCCATGTAGTCGGCATGAACAACAATTCGCTTATTTCGTGCGTGTCTCCACTCTCGCTGACGCCCTCCTCGGATGACGCCGGGATCCCGAGGGCCCACCCGTCGGACTCAGGCTACGCGTTTAATCGGTGTGGCGGAAGAGATTCGCAACGGAGCCCTCCCATTGGCTGATTTTGTTCTTTTACTGTTCTAGGTTTTTTGTGCCTGACGTGGGCCTACATTTCGGGTGCCCCACCATGAAGGTACCTGGTTCACGTGAGGACTAGGGCCCGATGGACGGCCTACTGGAAGACAATGTGCAAAGCCCACGACGGGAGCCCAAGGAAGACATATTGCGCCCCAAGGAAGGTGTAGTATAGGTCGGCAAAGACTTGCCTTATCTGTAAATCTAGTCGGTTACAAACTCCCGAGACCCGGCCTCCTTTATAAAGGCTGGGAGGGCCGCCGATTTAGGACACGCTCATATTCCACTACCGAAACCCTAGCGAGATCGACATCTCGCCGGGATCGCCATTGTAACATCTCCACAACTATCAATAACAGACAAGCTGGAAGTAGAGTATTATCCTCCGGGAGCCTGAACCAGGGTAAATCGCCTTGCTTGTCAACTGTGGTAACTACCAGCACTCCAACCTTTCTCTCTCAATCAACCTGGGGTACTCGACCCTGTGATTTGCCATGGCCACCCCACGACAACTGGCGCCATCTATGGGAAAGAAGAGTGCTGGAATCATGGTCGCACCGGCTCCATCTGCAACAACCATCGACACGCCAACAATCACGACATCGATCTGCTTCGGCTCCTTCGAATTCGTCCCCCACCCGCCGGCTCACCGATCGGTGTACGCCGATCTCTACGGAGGTATGTGCCTTACTTTCGGTAGCATGAAATTCCATGTGAACAAGTGGGGGACGATTCGACTCTCCAACCGCACACCGACATCTTCGTCGACTACGGAGATCGCGCCTGCGTCGACTACGTCACCGGCATCTTCGTCGACTACGGAGATCGCGCCTGCCTCGACTACGTCACCGGCATCTTCGTCGACTACGGAGATCGCGCCTGCTTCGACTACGTCACCGGCATCTTCGTCGACTACGGAGATCGCACCTACTTCGACTACGTCACCTGCACCTTCGTCAATTACGGAAGTCGCATCTGCTCCGACTACGGAGATCGCATCTACTCCATCCGCGGGACCCGAGCCTTCATCAACCGCAGAGATCGCATCTGCCTCAGTTATACCCGCGTATTTTTCGACTCCGACGCCCGCGACACCACCGACTGCTGCTTCGCCTGACGAGTTCTGCATCGACTGCGACATCTTCCACGTCGCCCCCATCTTCGGCTCCGAGGACTAGGGCCCGATGGACGGCCTACTGGAAGACAATGTGCAAAGCCCACGACGGGAGCCCAAGGAAGACATATTGCGCCCCAAGGAAGGTGTAGTATAGGTCGGCAAAGACTTGCCTTATCTGTAAACCTAGTCGGTTACAAACTCCCGAGACCCAACCTCCTTTATAAAGGCTGTGAGGGCCGCCGATCTAGGACACGCTCATATTCCACCACCGAAACCCTAGCGAGATCGACATCTCGCCGGGATCGCCATTGTAACACCTCCAAAACTATCAATAACAGACAAGCTGGAAGTAGGGTATTATCCTCCGGGAGACTGAACTAGGGTAAATCGCCTTGCTTGTCAGCCGTGGTAACTACCAGCACTCCAACCCTTCTCTCTCAATCAACCTAGGGTACTCGACCCTGAGATTTGCCGTGGCCACCCCACGACAGTGCCCCTCGCGATTTCGTACGTGCTCGGCTGCCCACCGCCCTCCCTCGCTGACGATGGGACCGACTCCTTGCGAACGTTCAAGTTGGTTCTGCTGGTGCATATGAAAATATGCGTGTGAAACCTTGGAGAAAGAGTCTTGGTTCATGTTGATAAAACTTGACGACGACCGGAGCACAACAAAAATGGAGGAGAATAGGTCTCACCGGGCATGCTATTTTTGTTAGACGAAAACAAAACGAAACAAAAAGATGACAAATACACAGTATATATGGGAACTATGTATTTTTATTGATCATTGTATCGAATACAAAGGATATCTGACTGAAGAGATTGCGTGTACATGCTCTCATAGGAGTTTGCCTATTTTGCCTTCTGCGAATACAAAGGATATTTGACTGAAGAGATTGCGTGTAGTCCGCTGATTTCCGGTACTTTTGCAAAGCGTCCGGTTAATTACATCTGCACGTCAAGCCTACAGAACACCTCCGATTAAACTGCGTCGTAGTCGTCGTCTTAGATGAACATGAGAAGAAAAGTGGTATTGTTCCACCGAAACAGGATCACGAGAATCTCGACCTATGTAATTAAGAGTGAGATTGAATAGATGAAGAGGGTGATTTTTGCCTTGTCGGTGCCTAGCCATATGGCCCGAACTTCATCAAATTGGACGTGTGTAGTGTTGGTTTTGTCTCGTCGGTGCCCAGCAACGGTGTGTCCATCTCATCGAAACTAAGACGTGTTGATACATAGTGATCGAACCTCGTCGTCACATGGTGATGATTTTGTCTAGCCTCGTCGACACTAGACATAGAATTAATATGATGAATTTGACCATTGTCTCATAGAGTTTAGGCCATAGATTCAAGTTAGACAATTGATAAAGCATGTCTTTACTCTTTTTAGTAAAGTCTCCTTTTTAGGGAACTTTTTAGTAAAGTCTCCTTTTAGGGAACAAGGTCGGACACTGTTGGCGTAGATGAAACAATCGAACGATGACTTTGTGATGATTCTCACGGACTCCACATGAACGGCGTTGATGAGGCGGTCGTTGTCATGGTTACGCTTCATATGGGCGACGTTGATGAGACGGTCGCTCCCATGATTGTAGACTTCCACATGGGCGATGTTGATGAGACGGTCAGGGGCATGTATGCCCCTGTTTAGATGTTAACCCAGGGGCATGGGATGCCCTGTTGTCTATAACTAGCTGCAACTGAACCTTGCTCGTATGAACTTCTGTTTATGTCTGTATGAATCGTTGGCTGAATGTGTGTTTGAGTGCTTAATGTGATCGGTTAGTTCAAAGTCGTGGTAAGATCACCATTTCATATGTGATGAGCATAACACGGCGCAAGCGTGTAACCAAACACCAGGTTTTGGCTCTAATCCACGTCCAGGCACTTAAACAGGAAACCAAACACCAGGTAGGAAAATTGCAAAACAGTAAAAACAGGCAACCAAACGGGCTGCACAACGTGACTGGTGCCTCGTTTTTCCTGTCCAGGCCCCGCGAAGCCATGGAACCAGATGGGCTAAAAAGAGTGCAGTTAACCATACACGCCCTTAGTTTACTCAGTGGGAGAGCTCAAGAATGGTAATACTCGTGAAACTGCTCTTTGAAGAATTCATCGGTCAGTAATAGAGAGATTGTCCCAGCAAAATTAAATGGGCAGAGTTTGCTCAATAATATGTATACACACTGGCACACTCGGTTGTGATTCTTCAAAGTGTTTTTTTTTCATTAGTAATGTAGGTGCGTACCACTATCTACTGCTTGTTTCCCAACATGAACATCGTGGGAAACGACAGATAAAAGCACTCGAAAGCGCACCGCCGTCCTCGCTCCTCTATCATTGGAGCCGAACAAATCCTGTAGTAGTATAGCTTTAAAGAAGATGTCTTCATTAACAGGGTATCTAGGGGACTGGAAGGTTTTTAATAAGTCGGATTGCTTGCTTATATATGTTGAAAATTTCAAAAAAAAAGAAGAAGATGTCTTCATTTGTTTTTCTTATCGACATGGATCATCCTAGTTCCATTAGCGTGTGTTTGGTTCCTGGTTTACAAGGGGTGAGATGGAATCATTCACCATATGCGGTCGGGATGGGACGATTGGTCCACTTTCGTGTGTTTGTTTGGTTCCGGGGATAGGAGAGCCTGCAATTAGCTTAGGATGGTTAACAAAAATAAGGTTTGTGCGGTTAACAAAAAATTAGCAGGGATTTTCATCGTGCCTTCATTAGCCTCGGCGGCTCTGGCGTCCTCAACCTCGGCGGGCTCGGCGCGACGGCGGCCCTCGGCGAGCTCACGGAGCAGTGGCCCTTGGCGGCTCTGGCGTCCTCAACCGGCGCGGTGACGACCCACGGCGATCTCACGGAGCGGTGGCCCTCGGCGGCTCTGGCGTCCTCAACCTCTGCGCGGCGGCGGCGGCGGCGGCTGTGTGCGACGAGACCATGGGCAGGGGCGGACTTGGATGCGGAGACCACGGGCGGCGCGGCCAGACCGAGGATTAGCGATGGGTTCTGGCGACGACAAACATGACGCGAGGGTTGCGTGCAACTAGCGATGGGCAGAGAGATTAGAGGCCATTGGGTTCGGCCGATTTGGCCGGGCCATCTGATTCAGCATCTTGGCAGCATATTCGCCAACGTGGGCCGAACCACCCCAAAGCAGTAACAACCAAACGCAAAGAGAAACGGGGCCATCCCACCCCATTCAGGTTGATTCCATGGACCAAACGCATTAAACCATGGGCATAGGAAAATCGCCAGCCACCACCACAATCACATCATCTTGAACAGAGTTTGGCCAAAGTAGCCCACCACTACCAAAAGGACCTGCTGTCTTTAAAAAAAAACGACCTGCTCCCGGTGCCGTAGGGGCATGTGCCGATTTATTACAAGCCCTAGGGCTAAAAACAACCGAATAAGAATTAAAATTTCAATCCAAGTAGCATCCAAGCATCGACCTATAGACGAGCGATCGTAGTCATCGTTATTCAGCACAGCAACTAGTAACCACTTATGAAACGTCCGCGTACAAATCCTGAATCGTGATCCGGGCCGCAACCGGAATCCTCACGGCCTTCTGGTCACTACGCCAAGTAATGCCGCCAAATGTGTAGTCCCCCTGTAGCTTCCACACCGGCAACAACGTCACCTTAAACGTGCGCACTTTGTTCGCCGCATCAAAGACGAGCACCGACGGCTCAACCTCCATCCTAACTCCGACCAGGCTCTCGACCATGGCGCGATACACGGAGTTGACCTCGCCGACGTTCGTCACCGTTCTCGACAAGGTGACCGGCCGCCTCAGGTCAGGAACCGCGACGGAGGGCAGGTTCAGGTGGTATGCCGGCAACACCGTCTCGTTGCAGCTCACGTTGGTTCTCTTGACAATGGTGCATCCGAAGAATTTGGTGTAGTCGCGGGGATCGATGTCATAGATCAGTCCAGGGTCAGCCGCTCCGAGAGGATTAATGTTGCCCCCGCCGTAGTCGAACGGGTTGGCGGTCGTGCGGGGTATCCCCTCTGCTAGTATCGGCATGCCGCGCTCGTCGGTGACATGCGCTTCATCACCATGCAGAATTGGATACAAACAGAGGTAAGGATCACCAGCTAGCTAGCAAGGTAGGAAGTGATGTTTTCTATAGTACTAGTTGAAATTGGCGCGGCGACACGCCGCGGCCTTTAAGAGAAATTTTATGTATGAAATGTTTTGTTATAATGACATAATAAATGTCGAAGAAAATTCGAATTTGACGAAATTCGTGGAATGGTTGTGCGAATTTGGATCTAAAAATTGCGGAGTTAGAGTCGACCAAACTCGAAAGCGATGACGGGGATGGAATCTACTCGTCGACGCACATATATTTCATGTATATAATTTTTGGGAAACGCGGGGATTTTTCTGGAATTTTTTTGTCAAAATTCGTCGAATGTTTGTGCGAATTTGGATCGGAAATCGAGGAGTTAGAGTCGACAAAACTCGAAACCGATCACGGGGGTGGACGCGCATATATTTTGTGTATGTAATTTTTTGGAAACGCGGGGCTTTTTGCGAAAAATTTGACAAAATTCGTCAACGTTTATGCGAATTTGGATCCAAAATCGAGGAGTTAGAGCCGACAAAACTCGAAACCGTTAATTTTTGAAAAACGTGAGGATTTTTTTTGCAAAAGATTTCACAAAATTTCGTCAAATGTTTGTGTGAATTTGGATCTAAAATTGAGGAGTTAGAGTCGACGAATCTCGAAACCGTTTGGATTTAAAATTGAGGAGATAGAGTCGACGAATCTCGAAACCGTTCATGAGAATGAACCTACTTGTCGACGCGAATATGTTTCATGTATATAAGTTTTGGGGAAAAAAAATTTGAGGAAAAAATGTTGCGGGAAAAAAAGGGAAGTGCTACGGTACTCCGGGTACTGTAGAACACTGTAGATGAACAGTGTCATCTACAGTGACCAGAGCGATCTCAGGCCGCGGATCCGGCCAACTTTAATATAGTTAGTAATTCTTACCGGAGGTGACGATTGCTGATTTTATAGCCGCGGGTGACCAGTGTGGGTGGAGCGCTTTCAGCACAGCGACGATGCCCGCTACGTGTGGGGTCGCCATGGATGTCCCGGACATGAATACATAGGAATCTTCCTTTGCTGCCAAGATGTTGGCCCCAGGTGCGGCTATGTCAGGCTGTTTGTCAATGAAGCAAGAAGACTATAGGGTGAGATTGGACGATACAAGGGCTCGATCATGGCTTGCTAGTGCAACGTTTTTGGTTGATGATCAGCTGTTGTGCTCGTACCTTGATAATGTCGGCGTAATCAGGTGATGGACCTCTTGAGGAGAAGGATGCCACCTTTGGCGCAAGTATATCTTTACCCGTGACGGTTCGTGCTGGTTCAATCTTTGCTACGGGAGAGCTGCTTCAAAACAAAACAAACCAAAAAGATGATGTCTCCATCGATCACAAGACAAGCTTGATCGAACTCATTTGACTGTACGTACCTGGTGGCGGCGTCCCAGTAAATGGCAATCTTCCTCCCGGTGTCAAGGTCCACCAGAACGCAGGCAATGCCTTGACAATTAGCTGTGGCTGTCAGCTCTAAAAGGTCTGTCGTATATTGAGCGAAAATAAGACCAGATCCGCCGCCATTCTGGACGTAGTGTGACGCCTCTAAGAAAATTCTCACTGGGTCGAGCGGGTCTCGATCGTTTGCTCGTAAGGGTAAACAGAGAAGGATTTGCCCTTGCACGTCCGTGCGTTAAGTGCATCCACCGTGCACCTAAGACTAGCCATAGTGGAAGTAACTTCAACTAGTAACATACACATATTACTAGACTATGTTACTACCCTCATAGTGCAAAATAACATAGAGGTGGTGTCATATATGGTCTCATTTATTACTCTATAGACTCATTTTTTCTTGAAAAGTGTGATGTTACTAGTGTTACAAGTAACTAGCTAAGTTACTCTATTTGCATCTCTCCTCATTAATTACATGCCACGTAGGATTTTTTGCTTAGGTGGCATCTATGTTACTAGTGAAGTTACTCCCACTATGGGTAGTCAAGTATATACAGAACAAATTGAAGCCGGCTTTAGAATTGCCCGATGCATTGCAGCCATAATAATGCATAGGCCTGGTAAATCAACGTTTAGGCTCACACGGACTAATTATAGCGCCACACATGTTACGCTCTGCCTGCTCCCAAAATCGATGTGAAACTAAATAAAACACATCCTGAAGAAAAACAAATAACATAGTGTACTTACTGGGATTGCTCAAGAACGATAAGACCCCTGAAACTGCTCTTGGACGAATTCATCGGTTGGTAATAGAGAGACTGTCCCTGCAAAACGAAATGTGCAGAGTTTGCTTTAGAATATGTGTACCACTATCTGTCGCGTACCACTATCTGCTGCGTACCACTATCTTCTGCTTGTTTCCCAACGTGGTCACCGTGGGGAACGACCGATCCATCTTGCTCGCAGCCACGGTGATGGCCCATGGCGAAGTGTTCGCAACGGTCTGTCGCCTTGGCCCGTTGTTGCCGCCCGCATACACAACTGTGATCCCCCTTTGAACCGCGTGCAGTGCTTGGCTCAGATTACATGATGCACGGCGAGGAGTCCTGACCTGCAAGTTGCTTGGCTTGCTCTTGGGTGAGCATCGCGGCGAAGCCCGAGAAGCCATGCTTGTAGTTGTACACCACGGAGGCCGACGATTCTTCTTTGCTAAAAATAAAAATTAGACAGAGGCAAACAAAGACCAGTAGTTTCGCTGTAGAAATAACAGGTACGTACCTTCCGAGGAGAGTGGCGAGTATATCATGGTGCGAAGCGACGACGTCGTCGGGGCGCCCATGCTTCACGTCACCTAGGTAAACTATGTAAAGCTAAACACACACGCACATGGTTAATTATTGGAGTAGTTACTGAAACATATACATATGCGGAATCCGATCGCGTGCTCTGGTAATTACCTCGCGAGATTCTGCGTGTGCACTGCATAATACTAGCATGCAAAGGCAAAGCAGTAGCGCCGAAGCTACACGCGAGCATATCATGGAAGAAGAAAATCCCATCCTTGCAGCTGTTGGTTGTGAGAGGCGCTGTGGTTCTCATCTCTGTTAATGCAGGAATGGTATTTATAGATAGATCGATGCTGCTGCTGCCTCATGGCACAGTCTTTCTATCGACCCGGCTTTCTCCACGACGCGTGCGACCTTAACCTTCAGCTAACAGAAAATCAATTGTGGAGGTGTCCATATGTCACATTATTAGTTGAATTAGTACGGTTGCTTCGCAGAAATTTTCTAGTTGAATTAGTCCGGTTTAAGGGGCAGTATCTTTTTTTCATACTACCAACCGGAAGTTGCGAATTGGACCCTTTCTTTTCTCTGGTTGAAAGTTAAATGAGCAACCTTCAGTGAGATTAACCTCTTTAGTCTAGAGAAACTGAACTGCTCTCGGAAATGCTAATCTGCTCATATAGACATCTGGACTCAAAATCTACACCATATTTTTGAGAGAAAAAACATACACATACATATTAAGTTCAACTTACCTATTTGTTTTTTCATCAAATAATGCCCATCTTCTATTTTCGAAAATGAGAATATAACAATGTTGTACTAGTTTAACTTCAAATATTACACTGAGTTTCTAAGTTTCCAGGCAAGTTTCCTATCTACACCATTTAACCAATTGCTAAAAAGATTAGTGATGTTGTTAGGGGGTGCTATATTAAAGGCCATGAAAACTATGCACCAAATAACCTTAGGAAAGGGGCATGTAATAAACACAAAATTGTGGACATTTGACTCATTTGTGTATCGGCTATGTATGAATTCTTGATTTTTTTTTGGGCTTCGTTGAACTTGAATTTATTTTGTGTTGAATTGTATGAATTGGTGGAATTATGGTGAGATTGACGTGTATCTGTTTGTATGTATGTGAGGCTTGAGAAGTATGGGGTGTGGTTGTATGATGAAGGATATAGGGGGTCGCCGAGTCCTGCGCGGACACGTCCGGGCCTGTCCACAGATATTGGGGTTACTTAGCATATTCCGGTTGGAGATGCCCTTAGCTAAAACACAAACACAATCTTTTTTCTTCATTAGTTAGTGTTAAGTCAGCAATTTGTTTATGATACCGTGTTAAGATATGGCAGTGGACGTCTCTACTTATTGTAGCTTAAACGTATTTCATCTTTCATCAGACGCGCTTCCCTCTAATTAATGTAGGTTCGAGTCTCGAGCCCGCGATTGTTTCTCGCAGCTCCCTCCTTCTATAAAAATATGCCTTGGGTGCTAGAGCCCATAGGTCTCGTTTTTTTTTTAATTAATGTAGGTTAAACGTATTTTCCTCTTACCTACCCTCTCCCTAAGCATGATGCATGCATGTGACATTGCAAGTTAAGATTTGAGAAGAAGACTTCATATACTCGTAAAGTCAATTAGTATACTTTGTTACGAGCCGCGCAACTGCCATTGTATTGTAATACCCCATATGAAGCGTCCATGCCATGTCATATATCACTAGGATCTGCAAAAGATTTTTTGATATATTTCTCAGTTTAAACCTATGTAGTTGGGGACTTTCCGGACATGGCGTTTTGGGTCACGGGTGCGGATGCACCCGTTATGTAAAACATTTTATTTTTTAAAAAATGTCAAAAAATTCCAAATAAAATTCTGGATATACATCGTGACATTTTATGTTAGCATAAAAAGTTTTGCAAAGAAAAAACATTCTTTGTGACATGTGCAAAAAAGACAAAAAAACAATCGCGTACAAAGTCATTTTGAAAACTCCGAATTTGTCATTTTTGCACAGCCCACAAAAAATATCTTTTTTTCGCGGAACTTTTTGTGCTACCATAAAATGTCATCTAGTATATCCAAAAAAAAATATTTGGAATTTTTTGACATTTTGAAAAATGTTTTTTGAGTAGTGGGTGCACTAGACCTACGAGCCGATATGGATTTCCCGGGACTTCCCCATTTTCAATCCCGTATTTGTATAATGGACTATCACTAGAAGGGTAAAGCGTGCTTTGCTGTGCCCACGTGTAGTGTGTGGTCAAGTTATTTTCTGCAGTTGTACATAGCTCAACTGATTTATCATCCACATCATGGTAACATAATGTAAACCAATGTTATCATTTCAGAAAAAATGGTAAGTTTTTTTTTTAACGGGGGATGGTCCTGAAGGACCCAGAGCAACCTCTAGTCATCAGCGGTGAAAATACATTTTACAGATAGGACCTTAAAATAGAAGAAAAGAACAACATGGTCCCGAAAACTAAGAAGGACCCTAAGAAGATTTGGAAAAAAAGGCATCAAGTCCTCGTTCTCCACCACCGCTCGCGTTGCACCTCAGAGCACGACGACCTTCCTCAGCTCCGGGGACGAAACCAGTTGGCCCGAGGGAGGATTGAACCGCCGTGTCAAGGAAGAAAAGCCTCCACAACAGGAGGTTGAAGACGCACTCGCGCAGAAGACGCACCGGCGTGTGGAGTGGCCGCCCTGTCGGCCCAGGATCACAGGGGCCAAGGATAGCCACCATGTAGGTTCTTCTAATTATAAAGCGTCAAGGTAACAACATCTGTAAAATAACGGTATTGTGATATGTGTGTTCGTAGCAACATATCAATTGCCTTGCAACATTTCAGAAAACCGAGAAGAACGTTTTTTTTAACAAGTGGCGCTCTTCTGATATGAAAAATGTGCATGGGTAAACCCTGGCTATGGCATTAAAGAAGCAAGCTACATACTTCTCTTGTGTCCCAGTGAAGAAGCGGACGATCTAGCTTCTTGCTTGCTGCCACCGTCGCTAGCTTCTGGTTGTCAGTGAGCAGTGTTGGCCTGTCAATATTCAGAATCTGCGTAAGTTTTGTTGCGAGCTTTGCCTCAGCCTAAGAGGACTGAAGATGTTTTACTCGTCGTCGCCTGTATCATGATGGAGCATCGATTGTCGTCCGAATCTTTCTTTATGAAAACTTCAGTTTCTGCTGCATCTTGTACATTCCTATACATCCAGGATGCATCTGTGACAATCATAAATTTTGTTACCAATAGTCCCCACATGAGCAAACTCCTTGTACAATATGATGGACCCTATTAATGTCTTTGAGGATAATTTCTCTATCTGTGATAGTGGAAATGAGCTTTGCAGCATGATGGCAATCACTACACGTTCTCAGATTCATTGTTATCCTAATAGGTGTCCCTGGACTAGTGTTTATAAGAACAAATGCAATAGCCAATTTTTCGCTGTGCACTGAAAGATGGCCCTCCTTGTCTTCCTCTTCAACATCATGAAGTGTACCCTCAACTTCTGGGTTATAACCCATTCCCCTGATCCTTCCTAACAACTCATCCAATTTCTCGTAGATCATTTCAGATTGTGGATGAGATCTATCACCAGCATGAAATGTGTGAACCTGATCCCCTATCTCAACATTGCTACCACCAGGCAATTTCTTGATACCTTTGCTTGCCATGACACTTCTCACCGAGTTAACATCAGCCCATCTCCCAGCCCTAGCATAAATATTCGATAATAGCACATAGTATCCCGATTGATTGGGTACCATTCTGAACAAACTGTCTGCTGCCAACAAACCAATGTCCATATTGGAGTGAATACGACAAGCTCCTAATAAGGCTCCCCAGACTCTCTCATTTGGCTTGATAGGCATCGCCATAATAAAATCATATGCCTCGCTTATACATCCAGCGCGCCCAAGAAGGTCCACCATACAAGTATAGTGCTCTGCTTTTGGAGTTATCCTATATCTACTAGTCATGCAATCAAAATAACACTTTCCAACATCCAAAAGTCCAGCGTGGCTACATGCTGCAAGAACAGCAACGAAGGCAATAGAATCCGGTTCCAGACCTTGTCCTTGCATGCTCTCAAACAGGTCGATGGCCTCTGTCCCATGACCACGCGCACCATATGCAGAAATGATTGAAGTCCATGATACTACATCCCGCGCACTCATGGCATCAAATACCTCCCTTGCATCCTTCAAGCATCCACAGTTGGCGTACATGTCCATGAGAGCATTCTCGAGCAACATATTAGGGCACATCCTTTTCCTCCTGATAATCTCATGGATTCGCTTCCCCAGTGAACATGCTGAGACCTCTCCACAAGAAGGAAGAACAGTTGCTAATGTCACAGCATCTGGCTCAACCCCTTCCTTCTCCATCCTCATGAACAGCTCAACAGCCTTAACATGCAGTCCATTGATGGTGTACATAGACAGCATAGCATTCCAAGAAATAAGCCCTCTAAACCTCATCTCATCAAACACTTGCCTCACGAACGCGATGTCCTCTGCCTTGGCATCACCCATGGCGGGCAGGATGCTTGCCATGGTCCCAGCATCAGGCTGGGTACATTGCAGCCCCATCAACTCCCTGAAAACCTCCACGGCCTGGGCAAACAGGCGTGCGTGAGCGAACCCAGATATCATGGCATTCCAAGAAACGACGTCGCGGTGCGGCATTTCAACGAACATCTGGTACGCGTCGTCTGGGTGGCCGCACCGCGCATACATGCTGATCGCCGAGTGCGCCACGAAGAGATTCGCGTCGAGGCCGAGCCTGGCGGTGGACGAGTGGATCTGGAGGCCGAGCAGGAGGCTGCCCGACGCGGCGCAGGACTTGAGAGCGAGCGGGTAGGTGTAGTGGTCGGGGGAGCAGGAGGGTCCCTGCGGCCGCATGGAGGCGAAGAGGAGGAGGGCATCGCGGTGGAGGGAGGCCCTGGTGAGCGCGCGGAGGAGGACGTTGAAGAATACGGTGGTGCGGTCGGGGGAGGACGCGAGCACGGCGCGGGCGGCCGGGAGCGCGGAGCAGGCGGCGTAGGCCTGGATGAGCTTGACGCGAGCGACGGCAGCGGAGGGGTGGGAGGGGAGGTGCTGGAGGAGGAGGAGGCGTGCATGCGCGGCGCGGACGGTGAATAGGTGCGCCGGCGAGCAGCAGGAGTCCACCAGGCCGAGGAGGCCGCCGGCCGGGGATTGGTGCAGGAGGAGCCGCCGCGACGGGTTCATCAAAGTCTCTTGGCGCGGAAGCCGCCGGCACCAAACGTTTGACTGGCCTATGAGGCACCGACTATGGAGAATACTCAGTGCATCCGGTCCGCCGGATCTCGATCTAGGGATACTTTTTTCCTTTGATCATTGTTTTTGTTGCTTATCGATCTAGGGATACTTTGATTCAAACGAAATTTGTATGACTTCTTTACGAGAATCTGGATCTTGAAAATTGTGTCTTTGCTTCCGGCAATCAAAAAATTTAAACGGTGAGAGCACTTCGCACCGCAGCGATTTAAACTTTCTTGCCGTCTGATATGGGCCTCTCCGCTCCTCCTCACCGTTCGATCACACCGGTTCCATATAGTCGGCATGAACAACAATTCGCTTATTTCGTGCGCGTCTCCACTCTCGCTGACGTCGACGCCGGGATCCCGAGGGCCCACCCGCCGGACTCAGACTACGCGTTTAATTGGTGTGACGGAGGGGCGAGATTCGCAACGGAGCCCTCCATTGGTTGATTTTGTTCTTTTACGGTTCTAATTTTTTTGTGTCCCTCGCGATTTCGTACTCGGCTGCCCACCGCCCTCCCTCGCTGATGATGGGACCGGCTCCTTGCGGACGTTCAAGTTGGTTCTGCTGGTGCATATGAAAATATGCGCGTGAAACCTTGGAGAAAGAGTCTTGGTTCATGTTGATAAAACTTGACGACGATCGGAGCGCAGCAAATATGGGAGGAGAATAGGTCTCACCGGGCATGCTATTTTTGTTAGACGAAAACAAAACGAAACAAAAAAGATGACAAATACACAGTATATATGGGAACTATGTATTTTTATTGATCATTGTATCAAATACAAAGTACATGTACATGCTCTCATAGGAGTTTGCCTATTTTGCCTTCTGCGAATACAAAGGATATCTGACTGAAGAGATTGCGTGTAGTCCGCTGATTCCCGGTGCTTCTGCAAAGTGTCCGGTTAATTACATCTACATGTCAAGCCTACAGAACACCTCCGATTAAACTGCGTCGTAGTCGTCGTCGTCTTAGATGAACATGAGAAGAAAAATGGTATTGTTCCGCCGAAACAGGATCACGAGATGATCTCGATGTACGTAATTAAGAGTGAGATTGAATAGATGAAGAGGGTGACTTTTTCCTTGTCGGTGCGTAGCCATATGGCCCAAACTTCATCAAATTGGACGTGTGTAGTGTTGGTTTTGTCTCGTCGGTGCCAAGCAACGGTGTGTCCATCTCATCGAAATTAAGACGTGTTGATACATAGTGATCGAACCTCGTTGTCACATGGTGATGATTTTGTCTAGCCTCGTCGGCACTAGACATAGAATTAATATGATGAATTTGACCATTGTATCATAGAGTTTAGGCATATATTCAAGTTAGACAATTGATAAAGCATGTCTTTACTCTTTTTAGTAAAGTCTCCTTTTTAGGGAACTTTTTAGTAAAGTCTCCTTTTTAGGGAACAAGTTCGGACACGGTTGGCGTAGATGAAACAATCGAACGATGACTTTGTGATGATTCTCACGTACTCCACATGAACGGCGTTGATGAGGCGGTCGTTGTCATGGTTACGCTTCATATGGGCGACGTTGATGAAACGGTCGCTCCCATGATTATAGACTTCCACATGGGCGATGTTGATGAGGCAGTCAGGGACATGTATGCCCCTGTTTAGATGTTAACCCAGGGGCATGGGATGCCCTGTTGTCTATAACTAGCTGCAACTGAACCTCGCTCGTATGAACTTCTGTTTATGTCTGTATGAATCATTGGCTGAATGTGTGTTTGAGTGCTTAATGTGATTGGTTAGTTCAAAGTCGTGGTAAGATTACCATTTTCATATGTGGTGAGCATAACACGGCGCAAGCGTGTAACCAAACACTAGGTTTTGGCTCTAATCCACGTCCAGCCACTTAAACAGGAAACCAAACACCGGGTAGGAAAATTGCAAAACTATAAAAACAGGCAACCAAACGGACTGCACAACGTGACTGATGCCTCGTTTTTCCTGGCCAGGCCCTGCGGAGCCATGGAACCAAATGGGCTAAAAAGAGTGCAGTTAACCATACACGCCCTTAGTTTACTTAGTGGGAGAGCTCAAGAATGGTAATACTCGTGAAACTGCTCTTTGAAGAATTCATCGGTCAGTAATAGAGAGATTGTCCCAGCAAAATTAAATGGGCAGAGTTTGCTCAATAATATGTATACACACCGGCACACTCGGTTGTGATTCTTCAAAGTGTTTTTTTTTCATTAGTAATGTAGGTGCGTACCACTATCTACTGCTTGTTTCCCAACGTGAACATCGTGGGAAACGACAGATCCAAGCACTCGAAAGCACGCCGCCGTCCTCGCTCCTCTATCATTGGAGCCGAACAAATCTTGTAGTAGTATAGCTTTAAAGAAGATGTCTTCATTATCAGGATACCTAGGGGACTGGAAGGTTTTTAATGAATCGGCTTGCTTGCTTATACTAGCTAAATGCCCGTGCGTTGCAACGGTCTCATATTTCGCGTTTTGTACAAGATAAATAAAAGAAGACATTAAAGAACTAAAAGAAAATATACTTTGTTGGTGTCAAGCGCACTGGGCGGCCAAAACCAGCCTCCGCCGGCCACCACCAAAGACTCACCTAGCAACCCAGCTAGCCCGCTCAACCAGATCCATAGCGAGGAGGGCCCCGAGCCCCTTACTTTTTTTACCTCCCTTTCTTTCACTCCATCGAGTCCTCCCACCAACCCCCTCTCCTTGATCCCAACCCATGAGTTGCAACGGCAGTGAAAAAATCTTATTACTTAAAGAGTCGACCAGATCCAAATGTTGCCCTAGTCGATCTAGGCGGTGGAATACATTTATTTTTCTACCAGATGAACATCAAGTTTAATCCTCTTGTCTTTTTCCAAACCTCTATTTTTCCTACACTTAAAAAAAAGATTATTTTAAGGGAAGGACCCCTGGACTGGCCCAGCTAGACCAGCCCAAGAGGCCCGGTCGAAACAACCCTAGACTTATCCTATTGCAGTCATCCACGACCGCTGAAAAAAATTCCTCCTCGTCGGTCTATCTCCCCTATCCCGTCGCGTAGGAGACCGAAGCCTCTTCTCTCGATCCTCTCTCTCTCTCTCTCTCCCGTGCCTCTCTCTTCTATCTCTCACCCAGCGCCCTCATCCCGTGCTCAACCCCGTCGGCCTCTCGTCTATGGAACTACGTGGGCGTACTCGACGAGGGCGTCCTCAACGCACGGCTCCTCTCTACCGACGCCGACATGCGCCCATGCATTGCTATAGTTTCTTTATTTCAAATATATTCAAGCCTTGAAAAAATTCTATAAGATATTGCCATAAATCTCGTGAACTTCAGTCAGGTTGATTCTTTTCTTGGATTTCTGCATTAGTGTAAGGGTAGCGCGACCTTTTAAAAACTACACCTTTGGTAGCTTAATAAGAAATACCAGCAATCCCTTAAAAAATGCAACTGAAATTTCCAGCAAGATAAGAATATTGGATGTTCTACTTGATGCTAATGTAGCAACATCGGAATGAATAAATCTGAATTCAGTTTGATATTTATTAATTCAGTTCGATACTTATTTCATTTGAGAATTAAAAACCAAGGCAGTTATACTATGGAAAAATGTTTCATATATTTAACTACTGAACTCAAGGAACAAACTGGATAAGTTTGGATATTGAAATAGCTACCGAACCAACTCATTTTACTAATGCACCGGCACAATTCATATCTTTCATGTACCCGAAAATAGGCAGTGTAAATGCTACAAAAAAATTAGCCAACGCCGTCATCTATTTTGTGACATTGAATACTTTATTTCTTTCCAGGAATCATGACATGAAATCTACCACTCTACTGGACGCAAAAACATCCAGAGTCAGCAAGTTCAATCTTTCAGCAATTGGAGGATGCAACATAAAAAGACTTCGCACTTCTTATGTTCCAACATGCTGAATAAATCTGAAAGCAATTCAGGCATATGTGGTCTGACATAATAATAGTTTGTAACAACGAGCTATACCTTGCACAGATTATCATCTACTTTCAGAATAAATGAAATTGCCACTTTCATCAGCAAATGCTACTCTGTTGACATCAGACTGAAATATCAAAAGAAAAACAGCTGAACTAACATCCACAGAGGAAGGAAGCAAGGATTCTATTACACTGCTACAATGAGAAGGAATATGCATGCGACCCCCTCAATCTACATATCATATGTGTCGTATGATGCTTCAGGCTAACTAAGACGTTCTATACATGGTCGAGTTTATTCGGGCAGGCTATCATGTAATCAGACAATTTTGTCTTCAGAACAGAGAGCAAAAGCTAGATAGACTGTGCCAAACAAACCAGCAGAGGAAGCGCAGGAGCTCGGTGCGGACCTCGGGACCGTGAGGCAGGCCACCACCGCGGCGGCCAGCGCGGACGTAGCAGTCGCAGTCAGCGGCGGCGGTCGTGGGGCAGGAGGTCGGCGCGGACGTCGGGGCCGTGAGGCAGACCACCGCTGCGGCGGCCAGCGCGAGCATGGCCGGCCATGTTCAGGTTTCCTGCCCGTGGCCGTGGAGGCGTTCAGGACGCTCCCTACCTTCTCTCTTTGAAGGGAAGGGGACAAGGATGGGGTGATGAAGAGGGGTCGCAGGGCAAGGGGATTTGGTATGGATAGAGAGCGGCTGGATGGGAGATGAACCAGGGTAGCGTGATGGAGCAGGACACAGACGCGGGACACAGACGCGGGAACGACGGGGAGGTGCGAGGCAGGAGGCGGCGCTACACTGGATGGGGCGGGTGGGAGCAGGCCGGCGAGGGACGGATCGGGATGGAGCTCGTCGGCGAGGGAGGGACGGATTGCCGGAGAACAGGGATTGAATGGGGAGGGGAGGAGCGCGCCGTGGATCTGGGGAGGCGGCGAGCAGGGCATGGAGGAGCCGCGGGCGTTTGGTCGACGCGGGCGTTTGCAGGGAGAGAGGAAAGAACTGTTTTTACTTGGCGGTGGCAGTGCCTGTTATTTCGGCAAACTAACAGGGGCAAAATCGGAATACAAAAATGACGTACCAACCATCACCTGAAGACATATTATATAGTAGAGATATATATATTGAAAATTTCAAAAAAAAAAAGATGTCTTCATTTGTTTTTCTTATCGACATGGAACATCCTAGTTCCATTAAACCATGGGCATAGGAAAATAGCCAGCCACCACCACAATCACATCATCTGGAACAGAGTTTGGCCAAAGTAGCCCACCACTACCAAAACGACCTGCTGTCTTTTAAAAAAAACGAACCTGCTCCCGGTGCCGTAGGGGCATGTGCCGATTTATTACAAGCCCTAGGGCTAAAAACAACCGAATAAGAATTAAAATTTCAATCCAAGTAGCATCCAGGCATCGACCTAGGCGAGCGATCGTAGTCATCGTTATTCAGCACCGCAACTAGTGACCACTTATGAAACGTCCGCGTAGAAATCCTGAATCGTGATCCGGGCCGCAACCGGGATCCTCACGGCCTTCTGGTCACTACGCCAAGTAATGCTGCCAAATGTGTAGTCCCCCTGTAGCTTCCACACCGGCGACAACGTCACCTTAAACGTGCGCACTTTGTTCACCGCATCAAAGACGAGCACCGACGGACCGGGCTCTCGACCATGGCGCGATACACGGAGTTGACCTCGCCGACGTTCGTCACCGTTCTCGACAAGGTGACCGGCCGCCTCAGGTCAGGAACCGCGACGGAGGGCAGGTTCAGGTGGTATGCCGGCAACACCGTCTCGTTGCAGCTCACGCTGGTTCTCTTGACAATGGTGCATCCGAAGAATTTGGTGTAGTCGCGGGGATCGATGTCATAGATCAGTCCAGGGTCAGCCGCTCCGAGAGGATTAATGTTGCCCCCGCCGTAGTCGAACGGATTGGCGGTCGTGCGGGGTATCCCCTCTGCTAGTATCGGCATGCCGCGCTCGTCGGTGACATGCGCTTCATCACCATGCAGAATTGGATACAAACAGAGGTAAGGATCACGAAGAATAAAAACATATCATTTCAGTCAAATGATTGCCCGTACAAGTCTCAACTCACTTTGTGCTATAGTTTGGGCTATTTGAAATTATAGAAATGATATTGTTTTTAACAAGGTGGCAAATACTCACTTTTTACAGATTACACAAGATTACACATATGGCTATTTTTTTGCTACTTTTTGGATCTAATCTTGGGCATGCCTATTACCAACGGCATAGAAACCACTTATGGGTTTCGGATGCACACGGCTCCAAACAGTCACTCGGGATATCTTCTACCGGGATGGTTTGCGGCTTACTAGAAGAATCCAAGATGCTTAGACGAAGACGAACACTCTTTTTATTTCGTTGGCTCATTTTCGTTTCCACGTTGTGTGATCCTTGATTTGTAATAAGAAATTCTTTGATACTCTGCAATAAAAAAGTCGTGTGCAATTGTGCATCGATGGATGCAGAGGCTAGGCTCCCATTTCTAAAAAAAAGTCTCAACTCACAAGTGAACACAAAGCATCTTGCATGTTCACGTACACATCGCTGTACATACAACACGAACATCTTAACAATAACAGCCAAGAATCTTGCGACGTACAACTCACAAGTGGCAAGTGTTGTACTTACACCCAACTAAAACCTGCTAGCTATAGCTCACACAAGAAATTTGAGACGAAGCGACGAACATAATAGTATACAGCAAGCAATGGAGCCATCGAGCACGTGAGACGGCTTTCACTTTCTCTTTTGCTGGCTAATTGATTGTTTAGCTACGGCGTGCGCTGCTGAGCTCGCCAGAGACGACTTCTTTATCGCGCCCTTTGGGTCGAGTGCTTTCCGGATCTTGAAGACAGCCCACGCAACTCCAAGAGCATTCCCGGTGGCGTGAAGGTAGTCCTGTGTTATCTCTCCTGCCTGGTCACCGTACCTGTAAAGAAACAGGATCATGGATCTCATCAACAAGCAGCATCAAACAATCACTGTGCAAGCTTAAGACTAGTTGCATTTTTCATTTTGGAGATGGCCCATTAAAATAAGAAACATTCACATAATCTATGATCAACTCCTATAAGTTAACATAGGATTTGTTGCAACTCTGTTTCCTTCTTGTGGTCAGACTACCTTCTACTCTGCTATCACTTCGACAAGATAGTATTAAGTAACACTACAAGCATGAGGTCGTGAAGAAAACAATACAAGGGCATACAGATGTTTGTGCCCATAACTATGTGCCTTCCGATACGAAGGACAGATGCATAGTTTTAACCAGTGAGGTTTCTACCCTCCTATGTAGCACAACAATAGAATGACGCAATCAATCTTGTCTTCCACAAAGAACATTTGATTAAATGAACAATAGATACAAACTACAAGTGTGCATTACCTGTGCGTTACAACTGAAGTTGTAACAGTTGATGATGTTTGCATCACGTTCTTGCCGGACACCTCAACAGCATCCCATACTTTACCTGAACCATTGATTTAGTGTGAATCAGCAAATAATAATATGTGATGCAGCATCAATTTTGTACATATCAAATCCAAAGAGTGTGTTTAGATTTTAGGCGCTTGCATTCAGTCGTACTTGGGAAAGCCAGGCCGTAAAAACATACTCTTGGACTGCGTACAAACAGAATTCTGAGCACATTTAGCTCTTAGTACTCTATGTTAAACTTTAAAATTCATCTTAAACCAGTGTGTTCTATAATAGTACACTAAATACTTTAGGATGTGCTTGGGATCGAAGGCATCCATCTAGAACTTAAAGAAGTCCTAGTCTCACAATATGATTTCATTCTATCCGGTGCTTTGTTAAATGTGATTATTAATTCAATCCAACTAAGATCAAATGCGGGGAGGTTTTTTTTTCTATTTTTCTTAGAACAGAATGACACCCTAGTTCTTTACATAAAAATACTTCTGACTTAGAAATAAAGAAACTTCGGAATGTCTAGCATCATAGCTGCGCTTTATATTCAATCTTTTATGAGAATATGATATCAACTGTTAACCTCCAAATTTTATTTAGTTAATGTAACATGCACAGCTGGTGGCAAAAGCTTACCAAATCCTTCGAGTGAAGCTAGAATAACTTCACCAGGCATTAATTTAAAGAACTTCCGGGCTGGTTTGGAGTTGACCACAGCGCCGGTAACAAATCCTGAGACCTTGAGAACACCTGAGAGGATTGAGTTTGCCACGTTGTTGGACATTTTAGTTACCCTTCTAGCCCTGCAGAATACAGAAGTGAAATCCATAAGCCAACTACATGGAGTAAGCTGGAGATCGCACATAAATTGATTACCTTTAACATTTCAATAAATATCATGATAACAATAAACAAACAAAAGAGAAATGACAGTTATCTCAGAAGAAGGGAGATGAGGATAACACCCCTTACTGTCAAACATAAAACTAGGGAGTCTTAAAAGCAGAACTTGTTGGACATCTCATTCTGAGCTACTGAAATGGTTTCTTTAATAACTCATCATAATGCACACAAGTGGGCTATAGCCAAAATATCATGACGAGCGGTCGTTATCAAAAGATGCTAGGTGTCTTCCAGGATAGGAAGACAGGAAGCATTAAGTGAAGAATGGATACTTGTAGCATTGGCTAAGTTCACGGTCCATTTATCGTAATAAATATGATTGTCCTCCTCTTGATGAAACGATCGAGAGGATTACTTCTGAGTGGGACATTTGCTCTGCCTAACAAAAGAAGGGTCTGACTATGTCTTGTTGCTTTAGATAGAACATGCAAAAGGCCCAACATGTCTGACCATGCAAAAGACCCTGCTCTGTTTAGTAATGAACAGAACTAGTATGAAGTTATTTTTGTTGCGGGAGAGAACTACTATAATGTAACTTCATAATCTTATTCCAGAAAACTGTGTAACTTCATGATCAATATTTCTCTCTATTCTATTGAAGTTATGAACTACCAAGTGTGAATTACGACAAGTTAATCAGATCACTCATTAAGCTTTAATCGTCTAAGGAGTGGTACTTATCAAGTAACAAGAACAGTCTAAATTAAGCGAATCATCATCTAGTTCATCAATCAAGAATTAAAAAAATGCATCTAAATTCCTGCTCCAGTATGATCTGCTCTGCAACATAGTATGAGATAAAACTAATCAAATAAGAGCAGTAAGTCTCTTGATCATCCATACCTCTTCATCCTCTTGAGGGAGCTCGGCTTCACCTGCGTAGGCTTCCCGTTGGCCCCCGGACCCCTCTTCAAGACGGCCTCTCCGCATTTGATGCCACCAGCCGTGATGTCTCCGCACCAGATAATGCCCCTCACAGCTGCCCCGAGCCCTTGGCGATAAGCCTGGCCACGGATGAGCTGTAGTCGTCGACGTTTGGCGCGATGGTGGTCCAGAACGCCGCCGACTGCTCCTCTATTATCTCCTTCTTGTCCCCGGCGGCCTCCTCCGGCGTGATCTCCGTCACCAACGCCCTCGTGTCCATGACCTCGGCAGACTTGCTGCTTTCTCCCGCGTCGACCTCCTTGACGGAGAAAGTGGTGTACTCCTTGAGGACCGTGTCCAGCTCCTCGAGGACCTGCTCCTGCCCTTTCCCAGCGACGGTGAGCCCGTAGCTGAGGGCGGCCTCCCCGTCCGCGTCGGGCGCCTCGGCGTCGTCCTTGTCGTCGGGGTAGTTGGTGTGCGGGACGTGGAGCGAGAAGAAGTAGTGGCCGACGTCGAGCTTGACGACCGCGACGTCGCTGCCGAGCGGCCACTGCACGGGCTCGTGCGCGGCGTCGCTGGAGCCGGAACCGGACGAGCGGCCGTTGCTGCTGAAGATGCTGAAGAGGCCGCGGCGCTTGTGGGCTTGTCGTCCGGGGTGAGTCGCGCGAGGACGGCGACGGCGTGGTCGCCCTGGCGGAGGCGCACGACGGAGAGCGTGCCGGCTGTTATAAGTACGAGATGAACAATAACGAAGAACGATAAGTAAACACTGCAGAGGACACGAGATTTAACGTGGAAAAACCCCTCCAACAATGGAGGAGAAAAAACCACGGGCGCCAGCCAGCAATACTTCACTATATCGGGTGAGTTTACAAACGCCGTGGGTTTACAATATCTGGCTTATCCCAAAACGGCGGCTTACAAGAGGTATATATGGTGGCAAAGGATCCTAGAGGCATAAAACCCTAGATCGGCTGCAGTCCGATCCGGACGAGATCCCACCGCGGCGGTACTACCGCTGGGTTGGGCGGTAGTACCGCTGGCGTGGGCTGTTCCTGATCTTCCCACCTCAGCGGTATCGACGGCGGTACCGCCAGCGGTACCAGTTGGTACCGGACTAGTGCTTCAGACGGTCATTCTGGCGGTAGCGGGTGCGGCAGCTGTGGCGGTAGCTCTCTGGCGGTAGTACCGCTTAACCCAGCGGTACTACCGCTGCCTGAATTTGGATCACCAGAAAATAACACTCCACCTTGAGACAAATTCCATCTTGTAGCATGAACTTCAACAATCACCTGAATCAACAAAGAAAACACTTGCTGGCGCCAAACAGCCACTTGGGCTAAACAGTTATACCAACCAAGCTCGAGCAAAGCTCAAACTTGGACACAGGAACAGGCTTTGTCATCATATCAGCAGGATTATCATGAGTACTAATCTTGCATACCTTCAGTTTACCTTCTGCAACCACATGGCGAACATAGTGATACTTAATATCAATGTGCTTTGTCCTCTCATGGAACATCTGATCTTTAGTAAGATAAATAGCACTTTGACTGTCACTAAATAACTGAACGCAAGAATCATCTCCACAAAGCTCAGCAAACAGACCTTTCAGCCAAACAGCTTCTTTACATGCTTCATTAATAGCCATGTACTCAGCCTCAGTAGTAGATTGTGCGGGAACATCCTGCAAACTAGCCTTCCAGCTAACAGCACAACCACCAACAGTAAATACATAACCTGTGAGGGACCTCCTCTTATCCAAGTCGGCAGCATAATCTGAATCCACATAGCCTACGAGTCCCTCACCAATCCTGCCAAACTTCAAGCAAGCTTTAGATGTGCCGCGCAGGTACCTGAAAATCCACTGAACAGCTTTCCAATGTTCTTTACCAGGATTAGCCATGTAACGACTGACCAAACTCATAGCATATGACAGATCAGGACGAGAACAAACCATGGCATACATCAAGGAACCAACAGCACTAGAATAAGGAACTCGAGACATGTACTCAATATCATCATCAGAAGTAGGACATTGCAAAGCTGACAACTTGAAGTGAGAGGCAATAGGTGTACTAACAAACTTTGCATCATGCATATTAAAACGATGAAGAACTTTCTCAATGTATTTTTCTTGACTAAGAAATAGCAAACTAGACTTTCTGTCCCTCTTAATTTCCATGCCTAGTATTTTCTTAGCAGGACCAAGATCCTTCATCTCAAACTCACTACTTAATTGTGCCTTTAAAGTAGTGATCTCTTTCATGCTCTTGGCAGCAATCAACATATCATCAACATATAGCAGCAAATAAATAGGCGATCCATCAACAAACTTCATGTACACACAGCTATCATACTGAGATCTCATAAAACCATGTGCAAGCATAAATGAATCAAACCTTTTATACCACTGTCGTGGTGACTGTTTCAGACCATAAAGGGACCTCTTCAACTTGCAAACAAGATCCTCCTTACCAGGCACAACAAAACCTTCAGGTTGGTCCATGTATATCTCCTCCTCCAACTCGCCATGCAAAAACGCAGTCTTAACATCTAACTGCTCAAGCTCAAGATCATGCATAGCAACAATACCAAAGAAAGCACGAATAGAACTATGCTTCACAACTGGGGAGAATACATCAGTATAATCAACACCTGGAATTTGACTGAAACCTTTTGCTACTAACCTTGCCTTAAACCTTGGAGGCTCAACAGAAGACAAACCTTCCTTTCTCTTAAATATCCACTTGCAGCGGACAGCCTTCTTTTGTTTAGGCAAGTGCACAACATCCCATGTGCCATTCTTTTCAAGCGATTGCATCTCTTCTTGCATCGCACCTAGCCACTTCTCTTTATCAACCGAAGCAATGGCTTCAGTGTACGTAGCTGGTTCAGCATCTTGCTCCACCTGTTCAGCACAACTCAAAGCATAATGAACAATATCACACTCTTCAATTAAACGATTAGGAGGCACAGTATTTCTCCTAGTACGGCCAGTGGCAATAGACCGTGCTTGTTGCTGAACAATAGGCGGTGAAGGTGGAACATCAACATCATCATTATTTTCAGGAACCACAATTTCGTTCTCCTTAGCGTGCTCCACCTGCACGCCAACTCTCTGTTGCTCATCATCAGAAACATTAGGAGAATCAATAGCATCAGAAATATCAGTGGAAGGACTATCATAATACATAACAGCCTCATTAAAAACGACATTCCTGCTTAACAAAACTTTCTTAGTTTCAGGGTTCCACAATTTATATGCCTTAACTCCTGAACCATAACCAAGGAAGATGCACTTAACAGCCCTTGGCTCCAACTTTCCGTTATCAACGTGAGCATAAGCAGTGCAACCAAAAACTCTCAACTCAGAATAATCAGCTGGAGTACCAGACCATACCTCAATGGGAGTTTTCTTATCAAGTGGAATAGAAGGTGACCTGTTGATGAGATAACATGCGGTGGAGGCTGCTTCAGCCCAAAAACGCCTATGCATCTTTGCATTAGACAACATGCAGCGAGCCCTCGAAATAATGGTCCTGTTCATGCGTTCAGCCACGCCATTCTGCTGAGGGTGTACGGTATGGTATGATGTCTTACCATGCCATCGTTGCTGCAAAACTCATCAAATTCATTGGAACAAAATTCCATACCATTGTCAGTACGGAGTATTTTAACCTTCCTTTCAGTTTGTGTTTCTACCATAACTTTCCACTTCTTAAAAGCAGCAAAAACATCAGATTTATGTTTCAGAAAATATGGCCACACTTTCCTTGAGTAATCATCAATAATAGTAAGCATGTAATTTGCACCACCATTAGAAGTTCTACGGGACGGACCCCAAACATCAGCATGCACATAATCTAAAATGCCTTTGGTGGTATGAACGGAAGCATTGAATTTAACTCTTTTATGCTTACCAAAAATGCAGTGCTCACAGAACTCAAACTTACTCAAGTTGCAACCATCAATCAGCTCTCTCTTCGCCAATTCTGCCATGCCAAGCTCACTCATATGTCCAAGACGCTTATGCCAAAGGTTAGTCTTACATTCATCAGAACTAACAGCGGCAGCAATACCAGGCAAAGTGCTACCTCTAAGGACATATAATTTCGCAGAATTCATATCACCAATCATAACAATGAGAGAACCCGATGATACCTTCAGAAGTTTGTTCCCACCTTTGTACTTGTACCCGTCACAATCAAGGGTACTGAGAGAGATCAAATTCCTCGCCATGGAGGGTATGTGCTTCACTCCTGTCAACGTGCGTGTCATCCCATCATGGGTCTTGATCTGAACAGATCCAATGCCAGCAATGTTGCACTGGTTGTCATTGCCCACACGCACAAAATCTCCAGTCTGCACAGACTCATAAGAACTGAACCAATCCTTGTTACAGCAAATATGAAACGAACATGCAGTATCAAGAATCCATTCATCATCACGTGAAACACATGCAGCAAAAACAGCTAAGCAATCTCCATCAGAACTATCACTACCAGCAACAACAGAAGCCTCACCCTTACCAGAGGCTACGGCAACCTTACCATTACCATCATTATTTTTCTGTTGGTAAGTTCCGTTTCTTTTCTCCTTATTCTGCAGCTTCCAACAATCATCAATGGTGTGATTGGATTTCTTACAATACCTGCAGAACTTGTCACGTCCCTTGGACTTTGAGCGACCTCTGTCGGTCCTACTCTTATCTCTGTTGTTGTTGTAGTGGTAGTTGTCTCGCTGCTCAGGCCTCCCACGGACCTGTAATGCCTCCGCCTTGGAGGACGAACTTTCAGCCTGCACCATAGATTTCATCTTCTCCCTTTGCTGGAGAGCCTCATAAACTTCAGCAAGAGTTAGTTTGTCACGGCTCAACAATATGGTGTCACGAAAATTACTGAAAGAATTAGGCAGCGAGCATAAAAGAAGAAGACCTAAATCCTCATCCTCATACTTAACTTCTATAGACTGCAAATCAGAAACAATCTCTTTCCAGGAGGATAGGTGATCCATTACCGAACCTCCCTCTTGCAGCTTGTGTGAGAACAACTTCATCTTCACGTGCAATCTGCCCGTGAGATCCTTGGACAAACAGATCTCCTCTAGTTTGTCCCATAACTCGGCGGTGGTTTTCTCCTGCAGCACTTCCTGCAGAATATTATTGGACAGATGGAGTTGAATCAACGATAAAGCCTTACGGTCTTTCCGCTTCTCCGGATCGGTCCAAGTCTCCTTTGCCTTCCCGCCGAAAGCATCGATCGCTTCATCCAGATCTGAAGATTGGGCGAGAATCGCCCTCATCTTCACTTGCCACAGAGCAAATCTCGTGGTGTAGTCCAGCTGCGGTAGATCGAACTTCAATGACGACATCTCGCAAAACCCTAGATCAAACACGGGCTCTGATACCACTTGTTATAGTACGAGATGAACAATAACGAAGAACGATAAGTAAACACTGCAGAGGACACGAGATTTAACGTGGAAAAACCCCTCCAACAATGGAGGAGAAAAAACCACGGGCGCCAGCCAGCAATACTTCACTATATCGGGTGAGTTTACAAACGCCGTGGGTTTACAATATCTGGCTTATCCCAAAACGGCGGCTTACAAGAGGTATATATGGTGGCAAAGGATCCTAGAGGCATAAAACCCTAGATCGGCTGCAGTCCGATCCGGACGAGATCCCACCGCGGCGGTACTACCGCTGGGTTGGGCGGTAGTACCGCTGGCGTGGGCTGTTCCTGATCTTCCCACCTCAGCGGTATCGACGGCGGTACCGCCAGCGGTACCAGTTGGTACCGGACTAGTGCTTCAGACGGTCATTCTGGCGGTAGCGGGTGCGGCAGCTGTGGTGGTAGCTCTCTGGCGGTAGTACCGCTTAACCCAGCGGTACTACCGCTGCCTGAATTTGGATCACCAGAAAATAACACCGGCGCCGAGGTCGACGCTGCGGTCGGGGTCGACGAGGTGGAGCTGCGCGCCGGGGACGGCCACGAGGGTCTCCTCGACGGTGGGCGGGGCCGGCGCGTCGTCCTCGGCCGCGTCGGCCGGGAAGAGGTTCTCGGCGAGCTCGTTGGGGCCGACGGTGGGGTAGAGCGAGTCGCCGGTGCCGGTGCTGGTGCCGGCGGGGTTTGAGTGGAAGGCGGTGTTGTGGTCGGGGTGGGACTGGGGTACCTCGGGGTAGAGGCTCTGCTGCTGCTTGGAGGCGGAAGCCATGGCGGATTGGATTCGCTGCTGGTCGGCGGCTGCGTCGTGTCACCGATTGCCGGATCGAGAGAGGAGAACGAAAGTGGGGAGGATGTAACTGGAAAAGGGTATTATAATAGGTGACCCGGGCGGTTTGATTCCCGGTGTCGACCAGGTAGGCGGAGATCTTCTGCGGCCGTGACGCCGACGCGGAACTGGTCGGCAGGCAACAGCACGGTTGCTTCGTTCCGAGATACCGTGCACCGGCGGCGGCACAATGGCGGCTATAGAGATGGTGGTGGTAAAGGGAGATCCGGGTGGCCGAGAGGACTTTGGAAGAAAGGAACCGGAAGCAAAGCGGGGACGACGCGTAGACACCGTGGGGATGGTCGGGGGCACAGCTCACCGGCCACGGAGGCGCGAACCAAAGGAATAAACTTCTTCCAAAGCAAATACGAACTGGCGCGCTCTGGTGTTGAACGCGTGTGCGTGTACACCATCTCGGCACCTGTCTGTACCGCCGTCTTTTGTTTCTTTTCTTTTTGACCTGAACGGCGCCGTCTTTGATTCACAGCGTCGCCGACAACACACGGTACTTCAAAACATTAGAGCAACTTATTAGAGCAACTTAGGGCAAAACGGCGCTATTTTGGCACGCCTGAGGGCAACGGCGCTATTCGGTGCGCTGGGGGGCGGCGTTTCCCAGTCGCCGAACCCAGGCCGCCCCCAGCCGGCAATTTTCGTCCAAATTTGATATACAAAATCTCACAAACATTTCGACATACAAATGCACATATAAATAGTTCAACATACAGATAACACGCAAATAGTTCAACATACAAATGCACACACAAATAGTTCAACAATGCAAGCAAATAGAACAAATAAAACTAGGCATCGACATTGCCATTGTCTTTGCGCCTCCACAAGTGCTTCACCAGATCATTCTGCAGTTGTGTATGCATCATCGGGTCTCGAATCTCCTGACGCATAGCGAGGAAGGTTGCCCATGTTGTCGGCACCTGGTGATCTACATCTGCATGAGGACCCTGCCGGTAATATGGCTCACTATCATCATCGGATCATTCCGCTCGCTCTCAATGATCATGTTGTGCAAGATCACACAACAGTTCATCACCTCAGACATATTGGCCTTGGACCAAGTCAGAGCTGGGTACCGGACAACAGCGAATCGATACTGCAGCGCACCAAATGCCCGCTCAACATCCTTCCTGCAAGACTCCTGGCACTTGGAAAACCAAGCTTTCGCGCTTCCTGGCACAGGGTTGGAGATAGTCTTCACAAATATTGACCACTTTGGGTAGATGCCATCTGCAAGATAGTAGCCCTTGGTGTACTGGTGCCCATTGATCTCATAGTTCACCGGGGAGCATGACCCTCAACAAGTTTGGCAAAGACATTTGAGCACTGCAGAACATTGATATCATTGTGAGTTCCTGGCATGCCAAATCCATAGATCATGTGTAGCCACAGCCTCAAGAATCACACTGCAAGCTCCTTTGTGGCCTTTGTACATCCCCTGCCAAGCAAATGGACAGTTCTTTCATGCCCAATGCATGCAGTCAATGCTTCCAAGCATCCCAGGGAAGCCTCTTGCTTCATTGGTGGCAAGGATCCGGACAGTGTCTTCCGCATTGGGTGATCGTAAGTATGTTGGCCCAAACACTGCCACCACTGTCCGGCAGAACCTGTTCAATATGCAGAATGCAAAGAAAGGTTCTTTGCCCATGTTACAAGGTAAGCCATTGAGTAAGACTCAGTGTCCAACTACGGCAACAGAAATAGAAAGGATGAAGAAAATCCCCTATGCCTCGGCCATAGGTTCTATTATGTATGCCATGTTGTGTACTAGACCGGATGTGTCTCATGCTCTTAGTTTGACGAGCAGGTACCAGAGTGATCCTGGAGAGCCTCATTGGACAGTAGTTAAAAATATCCTTAAGTACCTAAAGAGGACTAAAGACATGTTTCTTGTCTATGGTGGTGATGAAGAGCTCTCCGTAAAAGGTTACGTCGATGCTAGCTTCGATACTGATCCAGATGACTCGAAATCTCAAACAGGGTATGTCTTTATCTTGAATGGAGCTGCGGTTAGCTGGAGGAGTTCCAAGCAAACCGTCATTGCGGCATCTACATTAGAGGCGGAGTATATGGCCGCTTCTGAAGCAGCGAAAGAAGGGATATGGTTGAAGGAGTTCGTCACTGAACTTGGCGTTGTTCCGAGCGCACTGGATCCCATGGAGATTTTTTGTGACAACACTGGTGCCATTGCTCTAGCCAAGGAACCAAGATGTCACAAGAGTTCCAAGCATATCAAACGCCGGTTCATCAAATTCGTGAGCATGTCAATGAAGGAGATATTACCATTAGCAAAGTACATACAAATCAAAATATCGCTGATCCATTGACTAAAGTTTTTCCACAGACAAAACATGATCAGCACCAGAAGGCCATGGGTGTTAGATTTTTACCAATGTAAACTAGATTATTGACTCTAGTGCATGTGGGAGACTGTTGGAAATATGCCCTAGAGGCAATAATAAATAAATGTTATTATCATATTTTCGTGTTCATGATATATGTTTATTTTTCATGCTATAACTGTATTAACCGGAAACAGAATACATGTGTGGTTGCATAAACAACACTGCGTCCCTAGTAAGCCTCTACTAGACTAGCTCGTTAATTAATGATGGTTATGGTTTCCTAACCATGAACATGAGTTGTTAATTAATTAACGGGATCATGTCATTAGAAGAATGACGTGATGGACAGACCTGACTAAGCATAACAATATTGATCATTTCATTAAGTTTATATTGTCATGCCTTTTATTGTCAAGTATCTTGTTTCTTAGACCATGAGATCATGTTATTCCCGGGTACCGAAAGAATACTTTGGGGACATCAACCATCGCTTCGTGAAAGAGTGATCATAAAGGTGTCTTACGGGTATCTCGGAAAGCACTTGTTGAATTACATGAATCAAGACTGGGATTTGTCCCTCCGTGTTTCGGAGAGATATACTCTGGGCCCACTCGGTAGTGCACATTCAGTAACGCTTGCAAGCACATGACTAATGAGTTAGTCACAGAGAATGTTGTACTACGTAACGAGTAAAGAGTACTTACCGGTAACGAGATTGAACTAGGTATAGTGATACCGACGATCAAATCTCGGGTAAGTAAAATATCGCGTGACAAAGGAAATTGTATACGGATTATAGTAGTCCACGACATAGTGGTTCAATCGATAAAGATCTTCATTGAATGTGTGAGAGTCGTTATGGATATCCTGGTCCCTCTAATGGTTATTGATCGGAGAGGTGTCTCGATCATGTCTACACGTTCTCGAACCCGTAGGGTCACACACTTAACGTTTGGTAACGCTAGAGTAGCTCTGGGATAATTTTTGTTAATAGTGTCCGAATATTGTTCGGAGTCTCGGATGAGATCCTAGACATCACGAGGAGCTCCGGAAGAGTCCGGAGGTAAAGATTTATATATGGCAAGTTGATTTCAGGGTTTCGGAAAAGTTCGGGATTTTTTCGGCAGAGTGTCGGAATGTTCTAAAAGGTCCCGGAGGGTCCCACTGTGGGGCCCACCTATCCCCAACGACCAAGGGTGTCCCACTGGTCCATTTGACCAGGCCTACTTGGTCTGTGCAGCCATTCAATGGGTAGCCCTTTAAAAGGGGTTTTACCACTCTTGAAAGAGGGGTTTACCACCTTTTAAATGAGAAGGGGTTACCACTATTGAAAGAGGGAGTTTCTACTTTGGAAATAAAGTGGCTGCATCCCCTGGCCTATATAAAGTGAGGGAGAAGCGCACCGAGAAGCGAAGGATTGGCCGCACCACTTGCTTGCTGCTCCTCTACCTCCCGCGCACCACTTGGCGTAGCCCTGCCCGCGGGAACTCTCCACCATATCCACCACCACGCCGTCGTGCTGCTGGAATCGATCCCACCTACTTCTCCCTCTAGCTTGCTGGATCAAGAAGAGGGAGACGTCATCGAGCTGTACGTGTGCAAGCCTCCGGAGGTGCTGCTCGTTTGCGGTGCTGATCGGATAGAACATCGTCAACAACTTCACCGAGCTGCGTTGAATTAAACGTTCAACGCGCGTGTTCTTCGAGGGTATGATGAACTACTCTCCCGTTACTAGCATCTTCTAGATTGGATCTTGAGTGTTGCTTCCGCATGTGAGAGATTTTTTTGTTTTCTATCGCGCAAACTCCTACAGTGTGCGGCGGAGGGGGGAGGGGTGTTGCTGGCGGCGACATGGCGGCGACGAGACGGGATAGAGGAAAGGGCAAGGTGGGGGTGGGGAAATACGCTGTCTCGCTGACAGTGCTGGCCCACGCGTGTTTTCCCTTCCACCGACCCCCCAGGCGGAACCCAGTGGGCTGGGTCTGGCATGGGAGCGCCGATGCTAGTTTTGGCCGAAACGGCGCTATTTGGGTTCCTGGGGGGCGACTGGGAAAAAACCGACGCTATTTGGCCCAAACGGCGCTATTTCGGCTCCTGGGGGCACGGCTGGAGATGCCCTTAGAGCATATATCCCTTATCGCGCGGGTCTTTGAACCGTGATAAAGGACGCGAAAAACATGTTTTAGAGGATCAAATTGCTTCCCGCAGAACAGAAACAGTAAACAGATCAACTGCCAATTTTATTTATAAAAATCGTTCGCAGGAGGTAAACACACACTAGTTCAAGTTCATCTCGGTTCACAAGCCACACACGACATTTTTCTACATTTTTACATAGGGAAATGTTGTTGTCGCTGTCCAACCTTAACTAACATCCAAAAGTGGCTCACCTGAGCGGCTGAGACTCAAGGTGCAGCGGGGATGCGGCGGCGGCGCTCACTCCTCATTGGTGTCGAGGTGGATGAAGACGGGCTTCTGCGCCTCGCACTCGTAGCGCCACTCGTCCCGCTTCTGCTGGAGCTCGCTCTCGCCGGCGACCCCTGTTCTAAGAGGAGGCCGTCGATCTCCTCGTCCCAGCGGCGGTCCTTCGTGGCGGCCTCCTCCTCCCGCTCACTGCACGCCATTATCATGCAGGTGACCGTCTCGATGGCGTCGTCATGAACGAAGTCCTACGGCCCGATGGCCCCAACAAATGACGACGGGTCGTATCCCTCGAGCAGGAGGTGCTCCCTCTTCGACAACGAAAGCGGTGCGCGTCTTCCTGCTACGGAGGAGCTTCCCGCCTCGAAGCGGTGGCGGTGGTCATACTCCTCGACCTCGTGGGGAGCAAGGATGGCGGCGGTGTCCGGTCCCAACCGGTCCACCGGCGCGCGGCGCGCTTCCGAGCAGCGTCGGAGGCCACACACCGCTTCCGCTCCACGTCGGAGCGATTTACACTGCCACACGAGCTCGCGGAACAGCCGGCCTGGCTGCCCTCCGTGCGATTGAGCCCCCGCGCGGCCACAACGTGGTGCGGCGGTGTCAGATCTGTAGGCGGAGGCGGTGGATTTGTTCGCCGGTGGCGAGCGTGGGTTGGGAATTTCTAGGCAGTGGCGGCAGAATGGCTCGGGTCTGAGCCCGCATCGAACCCTCCGTGCGGTAGAAATAGAGGCCGGGGGCGGCGATGGGCATGGTAAAATGTTTACAGGCTGGGCCTGCTATACGGCATCTGGTCTGGCCCAAAAAAAAGGCCCCAACCCATATAGCGGCCAAAAATAAAGACATGACCCTTTTAAGGGATCTGCTAGAGATGCTCTTACAGTTCAGCTGGTAGCATCGATTCACAATCCGTCCCATCTCACGATTTTATCATGTTCCATGGGCACCCCTATACCTATAAACACCCAAAAGGCACCCCATTTGTCCGATTAAAAATTATTTGTCTCCACCAAGACAAGCCCCATAGTTATGGGTTGTTCGGGTTCCGGACAACGTCTGGACAAGACCTCCGATAGGTGGGGTCCTCATATCATAGACACACACTTGGTCAACCGCGATTAGTGGCAACATGCAAGAGGCTGAATCTGCGAGTACTGGCGCCCGCTTCATTGGGCGGACTCCACCTCGTCCCGCTCATTGTGCATCTCGCCTCAACCGCTCTCTCCACACTCCCACTTCGTCGGCCACGCGCACACACTACCACCAACCATGCCACCCTGATCTTCACCTCCCTTGCCGGCCTCCGTGGCACTCTCATGTGTTGTTCAAAATTTTACGAATTGAAACGGTTTGTAGTGTGTACCCTTTCCAGCACCATTCACTTGATCTCCTCCCCGCGGGACCTCTGATTCATCCTTGAAAGCGAGATCATCAGTCTTGTCCTCCTCTATTCAAGTATTTGGAGCAGATCGTCCATTGGTTCTTCCCAACAATCGCCAGGGGCACTGGATGAACTCTCATGCGAGAGAGTTGTCTGTTGGATGTATGCCCAAAAGGCAATTTATTTATACATCTGATTCATTAATTATGTTTCGTGTTTACTATGCTATAACCGCTATGATTTCTGAATACGTGATTCAGGAGAAAGCTCATATGCACGTGTAGAAAACATCAACAGTAAAATATACCCTAGTCTTATTAACTTACTAATTTGTTGAATGCTTGATGATCATGCTTTCATGGTCATGGACATTGTATATGTCAGCATCAATGAGTGGCATATTGTTGGAGAACAATATGGCTGGGTAGACCCAAGTTTTGATATGCTAAGAGATTCCGTTTGTTTTGTCCATAGCTTATCTCAGAAAGATTATTATACGACATGTCCTTGAACCATGAGGTTATTAGGGTTGTGTATACTAGAGGAATTACTTTGGTGCTGTCAACCGTCACAGTCGTCACTGGGTGATCATAACGACAGTTACTGGGTGATTACAAAGGTGTGCATGGTCTTAATGTTCTGAGATGGAAGATTACTCCTCTGTCAAAAGAGAGATACGCCCTGGGCCCACTCGGTATGAGAGGTATCTATTATGTTATGCAGACAATGCTGATACCCACAAGTATAGGAGATCGTTGAAATCTTCAATGTGTAAGTATAGTATCGATCCCACGAGGAGTAGAAGGTATAAGTATTTATCCTCTCAAATAAGAGTGTCACTTCTCTTATTATCTATGCACTAGACAAACTAAAATGATTAAATGATGCAAGTGTTTTTGGGTTTTTGGCGTAGATTTGCAATAAAGTAAAAAGCTGAAAATAAAATATGACAAGTGAAAGCTCTCAAAGAGAGAAATCCCAATCCTCTATGCAGCGAGAGGACAAGCTCAAGTGTGTGTTTCTTATAAGTGGAGAACGTTCCCAAGGGCTACCTAGACTTCATGGCATAAATATTTCTAGAACAACAAGGTAAGCATTTTGTCAAGTTTTAATCTTCTTTTGGACGGAGCCATAATTAGGGAAAGCTAAATAAATAAACTAAACCCCCTTATGATGGTTCTTATGGCCAAGTAAATGACTGCACAAGAGTTATTAAGACATAGAGTCCCACCATAGCCTTAAACTCTAAGGTCCCCGATACTAATACCCTCATAATGCAACTTCATGACTCGGTCTCAGGTTTACATGTCCTCCCAAGTCTCCCTCACTCCATTACACTACGGTGTTCTCCTATGAGCCCATATAGGTGAAGTGATGTGCAGTCGACGTTCGCACAACACCATCATAGAATTACATAAAAAGATAAACACTAGACAAAATACCAACACATGTCATAAATAAATCATTGCCAATCCATCCTATGCCCCCAGGAACATGAGAGAACTACTCACAACGCGAAGACATGATATGATTCAATGGCATAAGTGATACAACACAATCTGAGAATATAATCTCCCCACAAAACAATGACAAGTAGCAATTCACAAACATGTAGAATAGTACTTAGACAATAGCTAGGGTTCAACAATCTCAAACTATGAGGGGGATGAAGTGGATCACGAAGATGGTGATGGAGATGGTGCTGGTCTTGACGGTGGTGTTGATGGAGACTCCGGAGGGGGATGGAGGAGCCTTCCGGAGGTGATTCCGGCGGCGTTTCCCCCTCCGATCCTCTCCGGCGGCAGCCTTCTGTCTCCTGTTTCGTGGTTTTTGTGTTTCTCCGCCGCCTCCTCGCGAAACTCCTCGGGGACTATTTTTATAGTCGTTTTTAGGTCAAGACGGAGGCACGGGGACGAAGATCGACGGCATGGAGGCTCGAGGCCCAGGATGGGGGTCCCACGCGGTCAAGGAATCTGACCGCGTGGGCCCACCTCTTTTGGCCCTCGGGTTTCCGTTTGTTCGCTTCCTTCGCTCCTACGCTTCGTTCCTTCCAAAAACTGACGCCCGTGAAATATTAGGTCATTTGGACGTCGTTTGGGTCCCTGAAACATCAAAAATATAGAAAATAGGGTTTTCTGCCAGTGCAGGGTTAATTCCAAAATAGGGAAACTGTGAATTATCCCAAAATCATTATAAAACATAAATATAACCCATATATGATGCAAATAAGTTGGAATATAAGTAATAATGCAAAGTTCATGTATGCATTTTACATGCATCAACATCCCCAAGCTTAACCTATACTCGTCCTCGAGTATGAAGGTGATAAAACTAACATGGACTTTGCATTTTAATACTATCAATGGATATCAAAGATGATTACTATTGCTACATAGAGTCAAATGATTCATTCTCAAAGGAGTAGCAATATACAAGATAGATTATGAAGTGATATCAAATATTCAATGTAAGGATGTTCAATGATAATTCACAAAGTGTAACATAGAAGAAAGTACTATGGACCAAATGTATACATAATGAAAAGTAAAAACATCCTATAATGGTCATAGAGTATTCTTGTAAATCTGAATATAAAAGGTGGACACTTTGGAAAGATATATAAATAAGTAGAGGTAAAACATGAATAAGTTTCATCTAGCTTCCAAATGCTTCTACTTAAGTTAATGTTTGCAATGTGGTATCATTGGTGTGGAGCTCTCATTACCCCTATCATAGCATCTTGAATGGTTAAAGTTTAAAGTGAAAGCAAATATGAGTAGTGTGCTTGACAAAGTATGGGTTGAATGCCTCATGCCCCGTGAATACGAGTACCTACACCACGGTGTTACTCAACTCGGGCCACAAAGCAAGTTCAAGTTAAAGTCATTGTAAGTAATATAATAGCGTCATCAAGAGCGTCAACTGGGGTACCTCTTGCCTCAGGACATGGAAACTAGCCCATGTCAAAATGACAAGACAAACAGACAATGAACAATCTCAGCACTCTTTTATTTACTATTTGTATAGCTTTTTATTATGACGTGCATCACTGAATGTTCACTTTGGTACGCTGTAAATTTCCACCATGAATGATGCATGGCTTAGGTTAGCGGCCCAGGCGTCTCTCTAGCCATTTATACAAACTCCTCAAACTTACTAAGTTTCCGCATTTATTTGGCACCATGATAAGCATCCATAAACAAAAGTACATGATATCAACTAAATATAATTAAGAGCACGTTGAAAGCTTGCCATGTGACAGCACATATGAGCTAACTCCCAACCAAGACTCTTGTCAAGCTCACAACTTCATAATTTTAATCACAATGGTTCATGTTTATTAAGTGCAATAAAAGTAAAGTGTGCATCAAGTTCGTGAGAGCTTTTTAACCAACTTTTCCATAACAATCAATAACATAAGCATTTTAATTTGGAAACATAGATAATACAATATAACATGATAAACATACTCGGAATAGCATAAGCTAATAGGTAGATATGGTGGACTCACTGGAAAAACTTTGGTTGAAGGTGTTGGAAAACAAGTTTTTACTTGTTGGAATTTTTGGGCTAGCAAGAGGGAGAAAGTTGACCGTCTAAATGCATGCATAAGTGTCCATAGAACTAACCAATCCATGTTAAACAAAGTAAAGTAACATTCAGCATCAAAACATGAATAAAAGATAGCTCTTGATAAAACACTTGCAAATTAATACTCATTAAAAAGCACATGAATCATGCAACTATATGTATCTTTTTGAATCAACTCAAACATCCCTTTCCCAATCTTTTTAATAGCATCCAACTTAATTCAACCCAAATTTCCAGTAGCTCTCTCATAACATAAATGATAGTGGTGGTCTCACAAATAAAAACCAAACCGAAATAACAAAAATAAAGACGCTCCAAGTTTATGCGATAAAGTGCATTGATCGAAAAACAGAAGTTAGACGTGTGCAAACCGAGAGTGTGTTGGTCCAGTGGGGTTGTCTTCACATCCCCAAGCTTATGGTCTTCACCATCCTTGGATACTCTTGGTGCATCTCCTCTAATCCCTGTGAAAAAACTTCAAAACACCGTTTCTCCCATCTCTTTTCTGTGGGTGACATTAGTAGTGATAGACAAATGAATTGCTTGCTGCATAAAATCCTTAAACAAAAATATGAAACATGTCCAGAAAGTATATAATGTTGTATGCCTACTTATAAACTCAATTGGATAAAAAAGATTCAAGTTAAAAGTTCAAAGAATGCATCAAACAAAATGGGACAGAATCTGTCCAGAAAAACAGCAGCAGCAAAACGCATTTTTCTACCCTACTTAAATATGTCGAAAAAATCTGAAAAAATTCACGCTTATAGAGGATGAAAAGTTGCAATTACAGTTCAAATTTCAGCTCATTCGGAGTTACAGAATAGAAATGAAAAATCATACCGTGCACAGATTCGTGCTGGAATAAAATCTCCGAATACAAATCGCAACTTTTTCAAACCAAAACGGGTAAAACTTGGCACTTTATTAAAAATTCCAGAAACAGAATTAAAAACTAAGTCTCTTGTTAGCAAGAGGACACAAATAAAATCAAAAATAAAAACAACCGGGTTGCCTCCCGTAAAGCGCTTTCTTTATAGCCATGTAGCTAGGCTTCTTACTTGATATCAAGATGGTTGGAGTGAGGTGGCTTGGCATCCCCAAGCTTGAATTATTGTCTTTATTTGATATATGTTGGGTGCGTTGATACGTCTCAAACGTATCTATAATTTTTTATGTTCCATGCTTGTTTTATACCAATTGCTACATGTTTTGCATCTACTTTATATCACTTTTATACATTTTTTGGGACTAACCTATTAACAAGATGCCACAGTGCCAGTTCCTGTTTTCTGCTGTTTTTGTATTCCAGAAAAGCTAGTCTGGAAATATTCTCGGAATTGGACAAAAATTTACGGAGGCCCCTATTTTACCAGAAGACTCCATGGGCCAGAAGGACAATTCCGGGGGAGGCCCGAGGGCCCCACACGTGGGCAGGACGCGGTTGGGCCTTGCCCGGCGCCCTGGGGTGGTGTCGTCTCCTCGGTCACCGCCTCGCGACGCCCTTTGGACTATATATTGCCCCTGACCTAAAACTCACGAAACAATTGACGAAACTCCCGAATACATCTCCGTGCTCCGCCGCCACGAAACTTCGTTTCGGGGGTCAGAAGGTCCTGTTCCGGCACCCTGCCGGGACGGGGATTGACCCCCGGAGCCTTCTCCATCGACGCCACCGCCTCCATCATGCTCCGTGAGTAGTTCCCCCATGGACTACGGGTTCTAGCTGTAGCTAGTTGGTACTCTCTCTCCCATGTACTTCAATACAATGATCTCATGAGCTGCCTTACATGATTGAGATCCATATGATGTAATCGGTGTTGTGTTTGTTGGGATCCGATGAATATTGAATACTATGTCAAGTTGATTATCAATCTATTTTATATGTTATTTAAGATCTTGCATGCTCTCCGGTACTTGTGGTTGCCTTGATCAAGTAGTTGCCTGTATCTCCAAGAGAGAGTATTTATGCTAGATAGTGGGTTCATGCCTCCATTTAACCTGGGACAGTGACAGAAAGTTCTAAGGTTGCGGATGTGCTGTTGCCACTAGGGATAACCTAACAATGCTATGTCCACGGTCATATGTATTTGTTTACATTACGCACTTTACTTAATGCAATTATCCGTTGCTTGCAACTTAATACCAACGGGGAACTCGGATGACAACCCGGCGGTGGATTATTAGTCATAGACGCTGTTGGATAACGGTCTATGTATTTTGTCGTAATGCCCAATTAAATATCATAGTAGTCATCATGTCATATATATGCATTGTCATGCGCTCAATATTCTGTCAATTGCCCAACTGTAATTTGTTCACCCAACACTTGTTATTGGAGAGTTACCACTAGTGTAGATAGCTGGGAACCCCGGTCCATCTGTCATCATCATTGCTTTTCCGTCAACTCCACGCAAGCAACTATTTTCTGGTGCCATTGCTTCTGTGTCACTGCTACTGTCGCTCTCATATTACTGCTGCTTTCACATCACGTTTGTTACTAGTGCTTTCTCAGGTGTGGTGGAATTGACAACTCCGTTGCTAAGGCTTATAAGTATTCTTTGTCTCCCCTTGTGTCGAATCAATAAATTTGGGTTTTACTTCCCTCGAAGACTGTTGCGATCCCCTATACTTGTGGGTTATCAAGACTATTTTCTGGCGCCGTTGCCGGGGACTACAAATCTTCATCCTCAAATAAGCTCCCGTCAAGACGCTACCGAAAATAGCATCATGCGTCTAGGGGTAACATCCCCAAGCTTGAGTGTTTGTCTCTCTTGATCTTTGTTCATCACCCTCAACTCTTCCACTTGAAAATTCTCTTTACACAAAACTCATCATAAAACTTGATTAGAGGGTTAGTGTCTCCATAAATTAAATCCACATAGGTATAGCAAAGACATATCATGAGTTGATTCTAAACATTAACTACTGTTACTATGGTTGCGTATTGTTCATTGATCAAAAGAACCACACAAAACACAAGTAATGAGGCTAATGCAAAATAAAGACAGAATCTGTCAAAAACTGAACAGCCCGCAAAGAGTGAATTTTCAGAGGCACTTACGTTGCTCCAATCAGAAAACTTTTAACTAATGAAATGTGTAATAATACCTGAATATTGTTGTCGTAAAATTTCAGGTAAAAATTCCTCTTCTGTGATTTTTAACATTTTTCACAGTGAAGCTTAGGAATCTGTTTTCTGGACAACAAATCACTATTGTCTGATCCCACCTCTCAAAAGAGGTTATTCTTGCCATAAAGATGAAAAATAAGATACAAAGGTGATGTTACAGTAGTAAACAAGCACCTTGACTCAAAAACCAAAACTTAAACTGAAGATAAAAATCAAAAAGAAACAAAATGAACCAAGAAAGAATCAAGAGAAACAAACAAAGAAGAAAGAAAATATTTTTGTTGTTTTTGATTTAGTAAAAAGGCAAAAGAAGAAGCAAATATATACAACATAAACACTCTTTTTATTTGGTTTTAGCTTTGGGAAAAGTTTTAATGATAGAGACTTTGCAATGGTTCCATTGGCATGAACAACACATGTTCAAGGTCGACCCCAACATCTCCATTACTCATCCTTCTCATTTACTTTCCCAAATTTTATATAAAGTGAAAATCTTAAACTAGCAATCAAAAAACATTAGGTAAAGTTATTTCACATGTTTTCAAGATATGAAGGTGTGCCTAAACAGAATAGGAAATAAAAGCATAAAGAGCACACCACAAAACATTAAACCATTAACTTTTAAGTCTAACTCCTTTCCTATGCATTGGCATTTTATATATAAATAAATAGCAGCAATTTTGTGGTAACCAATGGATGTAATGATCAGTAGGTTGCATTTTAAATAACATAGAAGCATAAAGATAAGTCTTTCTTCCTCTCTCATAATAGTTACAAGTAGTGGAAACAAATTTGACAAAAGAACTATTAGATTGGTGCAACTTTGCAAACTTAGGAACATATAGAGGATTATTAAAACTATCATGTGAGCTATTAGTGTGTTTTCCTCTCTCAAAATAATTGCAAGAAGCACCATAAACATGATGGTTATGGGTGAAATGGTTATTAGTGTAAGATAATTTCAGCCCACATAAGTACTTTTCAACATATAAAAGCTTCTCCTCCATGGTGTGAATAGGAGAGTTCAAAAATAAAGTAGGACTCTCATAAGTAAGAGTATTTTCACACACAGTAAGTATATCATTTTTATCCTCACATAAAGTAGTAACAAGTTCTAAACATGGAGGATCATCAAGCAAAATAGGATCATCATCTAGAGTACTATCATAAAACATGTCTAAACCATACTCCTCATCATTTTTAAAATTATTATCTATAATGTTCTCATTAGGCATAGGTTGATAGTCCTCCTCATCATCAGAATAAAAAAAACAAAGTTTATCATCAACAAAATCTTGAGTGTTACCCTCATCCATAGGTGGTGAAGGTGGAAGTTTCCTCTCTTCATTCTCTAGTTGTTCATCATTTTCAACATCTTCTTGGGGTTGCACGTGCATCCCCAAGCTTAGGTTTTTATCCTCCTCTTCCTGCAAAACATCAGTGCTCTCTTGGGGAGCCTCATTATATTCAACAACGTAAATATTTTGAGAGAAGTTGTCTATGCAATATTCAAGAATAAAATCTATCTCTCTTTCAAATTTATTAGCTATAGGGCAAGTTTTATTTTCATGAATGAAGGTTTGCAATTCAAAAGATGCCTTGAAAGTAACAAATTCCTCTACTTGTTCCATTCCTAAATAAGCATAATCACCAGTAAGGTAAGATGCAATAACGCATTCTTCATGGAACCTACATTGAAATTCAAAATGTTTATCTTTTTGTTCAGAGCAAAAATACAAGTTACATCATGGTGTAAAAGCAACTCCTCAGCAATATAATTTAATTCCATCATGAAACCTTTTAGTATTTTCCCTTCTTTTGATTCTCTATATTCCTTGGCAATCTTAGCAGCATTCAAGTGTCTAAACAAAGCATCATTTATATCCATACTTATGCCCATAACACGAGTTTTTTTTGGTATTTTTCATTTTCTATTTTTTTTTGTTTTTTGATATATATAACTGAAAGTAAAACCAAACTAAATGCAAAACTGAAAGTAAACTAGAGTATATGCAAAACTGAAAATAAATATCTAGTGCAAACAAGAATAAAAACTTAAGCGCTACACTCCCCGGCAATGGCGCCAGAAAATGTCTTGATACCCACAAGTATAGGGGATCGTTGAAATCTTCAATGTGTAAGTATAGTATCGATCCCACGAGGAGTAGAAGGTATAAGTATTTATCCTCTCAAATAAGAGTGTCACTTCTCTTATTATCTATGCACTAGACAAACTAAAATGATTAAATGATGCAAGTGTTTTTTGGTTTTTGGCGTAGAGTTTGCAATAAAGTAAAAAGCTGAAAATAAAATATGACAAGTGAAAGCTCTCAAAGAGAGAAAGCCCAATCCTCTATGCAGCGAGAGGACAAGCTCAAGTGTGTGTTTCTTATAAGTGGAGAATGTTCCCAAGGGCTGCCTAGACTTCATGGCATAAATATTTCTAGAACAACAAGGTAAGCATTTTGTCAAGTTTTAATCTTCTTTTGGACGGAGCCATAATTAGGAAAAGCTAAATAAATAAACTAAACCCCCTTATGATGGTTCTTATGGCCAAGTAAATGACTGCACAAGAGTTATTAAGACATAGAGTCCCACCATAGCCTTAAACTCTAAGGTCCCCGATACTAATACCCTCATAATGCAACTTCATGACTCGGTCTCAGGTTTACATGTCCTCCCAAGTCTCCCTCACTCCATTACACTACGATGTTCTCCTATGAGCCCATATAGGTGAAGTGATGTGCAGTCGACGTTCGCACAACACCATCATAGAATTACATAAAAAGATAAACACTGGACAAAATACCAACACATGTCATAAATAAATCATTGCCAATCCATCCTATGCCCCCAGGAACATGAGAGAACTACTCACAACGCGATGACATGATATTATTCAATGGTATAAGTGATACAACACAATCTGAGAATATAATCTCCCCACAAAACAATGACAAGTAGCAATTCACAAACATGTAGAACAGTACTTAGACAATAGCTAGGGTTCAACAATCTCAAACTATGAGGGGGACGAAGTGGATCACGAAGATGGTGATGGAGATGGTGCTGGTCTTGACGGTGGTGTTGATGGAGACTCCGGAGGGGGGATGGAGGAGCCTTCCGGAGGTGATTCCGACGGTGTTTCCCCTCCGATCCTCTCCGGCGGCAGCCTTCTGTCTCCTGTTTCGTGGTTTTTGTGTTTCTCCGTCGCCTTCTCGCGAAACTCGGGGACTATTTTTATAGTTTTTTAGGTCAAGACGGAGGCACGGGGACGAAGATCGACGGCATTGGAGGCTCGAGGCCCAGGATGGGGGGTCCCACGTGGTCAAGGAATCTGACCGCGTGGGCCCACCTCTTTTGGCCCTCGGGTTTCCGTTTGTTCGCTTCCTTCGCTCCTACGCTTCTTTCCTTCCAAAAACTGACACCCGTGAAATATTAGATCATTTGGACGTTGTTTGGGTCCCTGAAACATCAAATATAAAAAATAGGGTTTTCTGCCAGTGCAGGGTTAATTCCAGAAAATAGGGAAACTGTGAAATATTCCCAAAATCAATATAAAACAATGATATAACACTTATATGATGCTAATATGATTGAAATATAAGTAATATAATGCAAAGTTCATGTATGCATTTTACATGCATCAAATGCATGGTGAAGTTACACCATGTGGGATATCGTATACGGGAATGAGTAAAGGGAACTTGCCGGTTAACGAGATAGACAAAGATGTAGTGAATCATGAAAGATTCATGGCAACATCGACAGATCTATATCTCGGGTAAGGTTTTGGTATCATGAGTAATGAGAATGATGTATTAGTAATCAACAGATTCAACAGAGTGTCTTCGCATAACGGTAGCAGTTATTCAGGTTGTCCACGAACCTGATCCTGGCCGATGATTTGATGAGAACATCTAATTATAGCTATACGTTATCGAATCTGTAGGGTGGACACGCTTAAACTAGGATTGGTTAGTTGTGTATATTGGTTGGTCTGGAACTTAGTGAGAAAGTATCATCGGAATGGTATCTGCATGATAGATATAGTTATATATATCAGAGAGATTATAAAGGCAGGCATTGGATGTCTCGGAGTGATAGAAGTTACTATCATTATCGGATTTATTACGAGGGTGTTTATGTAGATGGTAATATTTATCCGGAGTATTTGTCAGCGGACACTGGGTGTCCCGGATCATGTAAAAGTGTTTTATATGATAAGTAATTAATCCAGGAAATATTATGTAAAAGGAAATATTCAAATAAGAATTAATTAGACAAAATATTAATTAACTAAATATTAATTTATTTAATTGATAAATAATTATTGGAAAAATTAAAAAAAGGGCAATAAAAGGTGGCTGCCACATGGGCCCTAGGGGCCCACATGGCAGCCGCACCACCACTAGGTGGTAGTGGGCCGAAGCCGTGCGGGGGGGGGGGGGGGGGGGGGGGGGAGATCCCCCATGGCCTCCTCCTATTTGGAGACATATAATAGACACACAAGTTTAGATCTCTTCTAGTTGGATTAGAGGGAACGTCTAATTAGAGGTAACCTCTCTGATTAGACTAGATCTAATCTCTCTCTTTCTCCTTCTCATGTGTTGAGAACTCCACCTTCATATACGCCAGTAGTGCTTCAAGCTTGGACGGCGAATCCTGCTGAACCTCTCCCGGCGTACGCGTATGAGCTCTCAGAGGGGTGAGAGTCTGACCCTCACTCTGCTGGACCAAGGAGATCAAGCAAGGAGAAGACGGCAAAATCTCTCTACCTGCTACATGCTACATCAACTACATCGTCGATATCGACATCGGCGGGGCTGCATCAACTACGTCATCAACACTTTTTCCGCAACTTCGGTGTTGGTAACGTATTCCATCTAGATATTCGGATCTTCGTATTCACATGTATCTTCATAGTATAGATCTTGGAGCGTTGCGTAGCATTTGAACAAAATTTAAATTTCCGTTGCGCAACCCTACACTGCCATCATGTCAAACTGTAGACTTAACGTGATTTAATGATGATCGGAGAACCGGAGCCGGGTCTGGGTAGGAGAGACACGACCAAGACTAGCCGAGGAACGGAAGAACTCCAAGTCGGAATGAAGCCGGACACGGAGGTGATAAACCCTATCCGCCAGAGGGACATGTGCACTTATTAGCATATTCCTTACAAAACAACATTGTTGCACATAATTCACAGTGTCTCACGAGCTCATATGCTCTAACCGAATAAACAATCGAAAAATGGTAAAAAAATCGAAATTTTCTTTTAAGCACTGATTTTTTTTTCGCACAAAGCACCACACATGTCATTTCATCACGAAATTTGGCACGTGTTCAAAAAACTTGCTTATGTTTGTCAGCAATTGTTTTCAGAATATTTTGAAATGCTTTACTATTTTTTCGATTTTTTAAATTTGGGATGGAGCATGTGACCGCAGGAGGCAAAACAACACTCTCCATCGTTGCCATTAAGGGCTCCTTTGATAAGGAACTTTATAAGATTCTTGAAGGGTTTAGGGTTTGATTCTATAATTTTTTAAGTTGGTCGTTTGATTTTTATAAGATTTTTTCATCGAAATAATTGGTCTAATTTTATAAGGATTTGATTCTATTATTTTTTAAGTTGGTCGTCTAATTACGGATCCTACGGTCGCAAAGGATCCGGATCCCCGGGGTTTCCGTCCTGTGTAGGCCGTCTCTCTCTTCGCCAGTTTCCCTCCCCGCCTGGCCGCCTAGACCCCAAACCCCAACCCCACCCCGCGCGGCGGAGCAAAAATTAATACGAACCCCGCCAGCCGCCAGGCCGCCATTTCGCCGGGCCGTTTCCCAAGCTCTAGCCCTAATCCCTAGTCATCGGCGCAGACGCCCGCCGCCGCCGCCTCCAATGGGGAAGCGGCCGCCTTCGCTCGTCGTCCTCTCCTCTTCCTCCGACGACGATGGCGGCGGGGCCCGCTCCACGGCTAGCCGCGCCGCGCCGGCGCGCAGGGCAAGGACTCCCGCGACGGCGCCGGCGGCGAAGCAGGAGCCGAGAGGCTCGAGGAAGAAGCCGCGCCGCGGGAGCGGGAGCTGCGGGGGGAGGGGGCGCCGTCGCGCTTCGGACACCGCGCCGGCAGGCTCCCTCAAGGTGATGAACTCGAGTTTGAGTGCGGTTACAAACGCTGTATGTTGCGCGTAGCTAGTACTTGTGATCCGCTCGCTCTTGGTTGGATGTGATATGTTTTGACTGCTTGGATTCGTACCCGACAAATATTGGTTACTTTTAGTGGTATTGACTTTGAACTCAATTTTGTTTGTATGCGATAGCCCATAGTTGGTAGTTAAGTCTGAGAATTCCTGTATTCTGCTTTCATATGGTCTATACTTGATGTGGTCATTTTAGGATGGCACCAGACATGCTAACATATGAAATTTGTATGGTCTTTAGGCTGCATTTAGCTGGACATCAGCTTATGAACTAAACCGTCGTGTCTGTCTAGTACCCTAATCCTTACTTATCATTTTTATTTGCATGTCAGCGTAATGGAAGCAATGCTCTTTTATTTTTCTGACAAGAGTTATGAATTAGATACCACGAACTCTAGAGTATTTGTTATCAGTAGGAACTACTTGAGATTAAAGTTGTATGCTCTTGTATGATAAGTGATCTTGAACTCACAAGATGATCTGAACCTAGCTATAACCGTCTCTCATTGCAATTTAATTTCCTGTATAGTGTATACTGATGTGTTCTCCCGTTATTTGCAAAGGCTGAATTTGATATGCTCTCTGAAGATTTTTCTGAATGTCTAACTGACTTGGGCATGTCAGGTACATTTACTTAACCAATTCCTTTTCTTCTTCTTTTTTAATATGAAACGAACACAACATGGAAAATGCACTGCTATTTGAGTGAGGCGCTGTTAAATATTACCATTAGGTTATTTCATCTGTACTTAACTATGAAGTTTATAGCACTTCACCTTAAGTTATTCCATTGACTATTCTGTGTACATTATACCTTAGTTAAATTATGGACCCTTGTTGGTACTTGGTAAACTCACTAAAATTTCCATATTTTTATATAGAGACCATGGAACATTGGACAGATGCTCAGTTAGTTTTTATTTGCAGTATTGAAGCTATGATGCTTGCTCACATGAGCACCAATACGTTTCATAATTGACATTGTGAATATGAAACTCTTTTTGTTTGAAAGAATGATATATTGTTTTCAAGGGGCTTTCCTTTGATTGGATACCAGTCATCCATATCACTCTCAGCATATGTTAAGTTTGCTTCTTAGAGAACCCTTGCTATGTTTATACTGAACCACACAGGATCCTTTGGAAAGACTATAATTATAGAATTAATAAAGTGTATCTGTTTCTTTGTGATGAATCTTATGCAGTAAACTATAGTCATGGGCAATTTACCGCTTTTTCTGACCTTTTTTTTGGCATGCACAAGGGGATCACTTGCAAGAGTCAGCTCAACCACCTCGATTTTTTTCTTATAGATCCTGCTTAGGGTTCTATCCTTTAGTAAAATTGACATTTCCACTCTTTCGTATTCCTGAAATGCCATGATGTTTCTTCTAGTTCAGACATGTTCATGTCTTTCGTTCTTGTCGTTTCCAAAAATATAGCAAAACTATTTTGTCAGTAAGCAACGATTGTCTATGGCTAGTCTTGCTAGTTTTCAATATGTTGATTAGACTACTTCTAGGCAGGGTCTATGCGTCAAACGGAAGAGCTTTGGGTTGACAAGTACAAACACAATCATTGGCAGAGCTTGCTGTCCACAAAAAGAAGGTTGATTCTTTTTCTCTGTACATATTGTTTTTTTTTTTCAATTTGTGAAAGGCCTGCTCAGTCTAAGTTCTAAGGTACCGAACTTCTGGAAATTTATTTTCCCATTTTGACCCATAGTTTCAACTATGGAAGCTTCCTGGCCTTCAAACATTTCCTCTGTCAGGGTGTTGATGTATGCTTTGAACTTATTCACAATTAAGTTTCACCACACACGTAATCAAGGTTTATGAGTCCAATAGTTGAGTTCAGTCGATGGGGTACCTATTCTGGTACTGGGCTAGTCGATTACTAGTCTTTAACTATAGTTGCTACAAATACTACATACTAGTCTACTACGCTACAAAATTTGGAAGTAGTGAGGCAAAAGTACATGGCTACATGCTGAGTCAGAAGCATGCTATCTTGCCACCGGATTATCAGAAGTAAATCATAACTTCATAAGCAGATAAGCTGCACAAACCAACACAAGTTCATGCTGTGGCTTCTAGATATTACTCATTTAACCACATATTGCTAGTCTGCTATACACACTTGATTATACGGAACACAGTGGGACTTGAGAGGCAGGAGAGGAATGACGAGCAGAGCAGGAGCACGAAGAGGAGAAGAGGAGCAGAGAGCAGAGCTGGAGGAAGGAGAGGAGTGGATGCACTGATCTGAGCCCTGATATTGGTGCTGACGGCGACCTTCAATATCCCCTACAACAGACAGCGGCTCGATTTAAGGGAGGCACGGAGCTGTGGTGGATACGTGGGCCCTAGGATACATATCTCCTTCAAAGAGAGCTCGATCGGACTTAAGCACCCTAATGAACTGCAGTGAGTCGAGTGTCTAGTTACATTAGACCATCACAACCAGTCAAATTTGCATATTTAAGATGTCAGTTGAGACCCATGTACCGACTCATAGACTAGTCGAGTGACCCTTCATCATTGCATAAAATAGAGTAATGTTTGCAAAACAACAGGTTTAACGTACAAACTATCACACACCTACACTTTTAACTTTAAGGACCGATGTTACAGACCTGCAGATTTATGGGTATATTGTATCAAATTGCTATAGGTTTAACCGTGCACCAAATTTCCCATCCGATGAAAACCCTCTGGACAATGTATGTTGTGAGATATTGCTTAGTGTTGGTTTTGATTTTTAAGATGGTGTATTGTTGCTTTGGTTATAGTATGACTGGTTTCAGTGAAGACATTGCTCAATTTTTAACCACGTTGGCATCATGAGGTGGCAACATGGTGGGGTTACTAAGTGGGTTTTATTGTTGTGTGGAACGGGTGCATCATTACTGAGAGGCTGCAGGATGGCCCATTTGTACTCAGACCGGATTGGAAATTTGGCACGTGGTGGTTATTCCTATAGTCTACAGCTATTTGATACAAAATGGCCCTACATGTGTAGTTATGTGAAGTTTATTCTGAATTATGTACTTTTGTGAAAGTTTACCCTTTAAAGTATGAACGCGAACTTTCTGTGTGTAACATACATCTGTCTTCTTGTAGGTCGAAGATGTAAAGAAATGGCTGGAAGAAAGTTGGAGGCACCAAAGGTGACTCTTCTTTGAATCCATGCCACTGAATAGCCAAAGAATTGTCTGCTTAGTGGTATATGTTTGGATAATTTGCACATTCACTACTAAGGTCATGTACTTAATATTTATATTTCAATTGACTCTAAATCCACAAACCTTACAAGTGAGTATCAAAAAGATCTGATTGATGTATTTCAAGGTTGTATTAAGCGCTAGGCGCTGATTGAGCCCTTTTCAGAAGGATTAAAGCGCTGAGCGCAATTAAGCGCTAGGCGTTTTCCTCCGCTCAGCGCCTAAGCGAGCTTAAGCATGTGCCTAAGCACACTTTTTATTGATTACTTTAATTGGTAGCTAGAATGATTACTGAAAGAGTATTTTCCACATCTAGCCATGAAAATCTTCAACTTGACTCTTCTCAGAACTAGCACAGTGCTGCACATGATGGTGAGAAAGAGATTAGAAATTTTTTTCCCAAATATCTTGCACTTTAAACTTGTAGGCATGAACTATTTACTGTTTCTTAGTTTTATATAACTGTTTCTTAGTACTCCTCTGTTTATAAATATAAGATGTTTTAGCTTTTGTCCACATTCACATGTGTCAACATGTATGTAGACATGTTTTAATGTGTATCTACACTTATTTGGGTGTGCACCTATCCAACATGTGAGCTAGCTAAAACATCTTATTATTAAAAAACAGAGGGAGTACTATTTTTCATAATAGAGAAATGATGAGAGTGCAAATACAAATCATGCAGGGAACATTTGGAGGGTTGAGTCTTGTCCTTACTGGCCAGGCTGGTGTTGGAAAATCTGTATGTCCTTTCTTGATGCTAGTATTCTACTATTCTCACTTTTTTTACACTAATTTTTAGGTGGACCCTAGACAGTCAACACCACGTCACAATTTTTTTTGAATCAGTTTTGAATATAGCTGTTTGATACTTAGTCTGCTGGTCGACCTGTTGAAAATCCAAGCCATCTTGGGTAATAGCGGATCCAATACAGGGTAGAAGTTGTTTAAAATAGAAATTTGTCTCTCAACCTAACACAATATACCGTGTATGCTGGTGGGCTGATAGTTAACACAAATGCTTCCTTCAACTGTCTCCATTCGATAGTTCACAAATTCTTCCTAAAACTGTCTCTACTCCAACAATTTTCTTCTGGGTTCGTGGCAATTCTTTAGTGACACCTCATTTCCCCAGGAGGATGGTCCTTCTTAATGCTTAAGCTAAGCAAGTAAGCCAAGAGTACAGATGTTCAATCATAAATACCAGTATTTCACAGTTGAGAACTTTAGCAGTTATGACATTCTGTTGAAGTACATTAGCTTAGAAGTGATAATTGACTGTTTGTTGCTTACTATAGGCAACTGTCAAAGCGATCGCTGCTGAGATAGGAGCTGACTTATGTGAGTGGACAACCCCAGTACCAACACTGTGGGCTGAGCACGTGCATGCTAATTCAGGTAACCTATCCTTGAGGTCTAAAATTTCTCCCTTACACTGCAAACTGTTTGCAGTTAAACTTTCTGGTAAAAGCGTGGTAAAAGTCCACACACTTCATTGGTGTTCATGATTCAGTACCTAGTAGTCTTTACCTAAATAATGCAAGCGTCTTTCATTTTGAATAATTTACGTCTTTCCTTTTTGATAATCATTTGAAGGACTTCAGTACGTATCCAAGTTGGAAGAATTCGAGAACTTTGTGGAGAAGATAAGGAAATACTCATTGCTTTCTCTGACCAGCACTGGAACCCAAAGAAAGCTCGTTATAATTCTGATTGATGACATCCCTGTATCAAGTGGAAAGGCTTCTTTTGCAAGATTGGGGAAATGTTTAACAGGTCTAATTCAAAGTACACAAATACCAACTGTCATTTCACTGACTCACTATCACAAAAGTGAGGCTAATGATACATCAATGTGGAACTCCGAGGAACTTGAGTCATTACTTCATGGTGCCGGTGCTCATAAGGTACACTCGTCTAGTATATGTACAACTGCAGATTTTGTCTGTCCGCTTTGATTATCGTAATGACAGCTTTGATCATCGTAATGGCAGCTTTGAAATTGTTAATTTCTATGCAGATTGTTTTCAATCCGGTAACTATAAGCTCTATCAAGAAAATTCTTTCTAGAATATGCAAACATGAAAGCTGTGGCACAACTGAAGAAGTAGTGCATCAGATCGCTACATCTAGTGGAGGTGATATCAGACATGCGATAATGTCTCTTCAATACTACTGTCTTAATCCAAGAAGGCTAAATTCTGCATTGGCAAGAAATTCTACTCTCTTGGATTTAAAGGGTTATGGTACTCTAGCCCCAGGGCAGGATTGCCTCAGCTCTGCAATACCTTCTCCATGTGGAAGGATGATGAGACACTTACATTATTTCATGCATTAGGGAAGTTTTTGCACAATAAAAGGGAAACTGATGGTGATGCCAATATCGGTATGTAATAATTACACCATCTTTGTACAATCCTCTTCTTGACTTTGGTACCTTTCAGACATTCACGTGTTGTATGGTTTATCAAGACTGATGCACCGAATCCCTCTTCGTTTCTTAAACCAGCATTTTGTGATTAAAATTGCCACGCACAATATTGCTTTGTTTCTATAGGTTTTTATTGTGTAAATATATTCATTCACATTTCTTTTGATTAACTTGTTTGAGCCAAATGGAATTCCATCTGATCTGCTAGTGCATTTTCTACACTAGTTTTATTTTGTGCGTATTTAAAAGTGACTGTCCATCCTTTTCAGTTCATCAGATCTATTTTTATCATATAAGTTCCATGTCAATGTACATTTTTATTGTTTCTCGTAGAATTTTCTTGCCCTCTTTGGCTATATCATTGGTACATGGATCAGCACTCTTCTTCAAGTTCCTATGTGCTTTTCATTTTCAGTAGTTTCATCTTCCTAATTTATGATGTCTAATACTTTGATTCCCATGTTCACGAGTTTCACATTTTCTGTTAGTGCACCGTGGTTACTGGCTACCAGCACTACATCTACTTTGTACCTTTGTCTGGATTAGCAATTAATTTATTATTTGAGTGTGTAGTTGTTTAGCAGTTATGTACAATCAAGCTTTTGGTCTCTAAACCTTGTGATATTTAAGCTGTAGATCTGGACTCATTTTCGCTCAAAGAAAAGCTAAGAAGAAATCCACTAAAAATGGATGTTCCAGAGATGATTCTTTCGCAAGCACATGGAAAAGTACGGACTGTTGCTGACTTCCTATATGAAAATGGTAAGCAATAGAGTTCTAGTGAAGGAGTACTATATACTAAGCTCTGGGTCTTACCTTACATGTTCTCTTTATCTTATGCTTGTTTTTGTACTTGATTTTACATGGTAGGCATCATTGGATATTATGGGGTGATTTTTTTTCTGAGAAAATGCAAAGGACCTTTGCGTTTCATTGCATTGAAAAGGTAGAGTTAGGAAAAACTACAGGGTGAATGTATGAACTATCATAAACATACCGGTTTAAGAATCATTTTCACAAAGCTACATATTTAAGGACCAAAATCGCTTGTCCCTTGATCCAACAAGCAATTGTCAGCATGGAAATGTACAAGAAATCTTTCACTATGACATGTGTGCACCGTAAAGCGTCTAGTTATGAGAATATAATTGACCCTTAAATCTATAGTTCTGTGAATTGGTCCTTAAACCTGTAGATTTTTGAAGGTATGTACTACCTCCGGTCCAATAAAAGTGGCGTGAAAACTACACTAAGAGCATCTCTAACAGAGCCCTTAAAACGTGAACCCTCAAACGCGGTTTACGGGTCACGAATCTCGTGTTTTTTGGACAAAAACGAGGCGCGACATAGCAGAAACCGTAAAGTCAACCCTTAAAACAGAATATTCCCAAATATTCCTTTGGTTTTTTCTTCTCTTTTTCCCCATCTTCCTCACAACACCACTGTATATTCCCCAATCCACTCCGCCGAATCCTGCGTCTCCGTGACCGAATCAGCAAGCTAGCTGCGACCATTCCGGTGCTCACCGTGTGCCGCTCACGCCGCCGCAAGCCGGGTCGATTCTGAAGCCGCGTAGTACATGAGCTGCGTTGAATCGATCGAATCCACTAGATAAGTACAGAGCTGAGCTAGCGAGCTAGCTACTCACCCAATCGATCGATGCAGTAGTACTAGATAAGCTAGAATCGATCGATTTGTTCCATCCAGCAAGCTAGCTAGCTAGTACACGCCATCATCGCCGCCAGCTCGGCGCTGCTCCGGTCGGTCGTGCACGCCCGTGCCGGCCTCGCCCGGCCATCCACGTTGCTCCAGCCTCACCCACGTCCGCGCTACTCCAGCCTCGTCCACGCTCCTGCGGCCCTGCTGCTTGTCCGCTGCGCCGGCCACCCCTCGATTTGCCGCTGCCGTGCGCAGGCCGCCGCTGCCCGACGAGAGCCACGGTTTTGAGATGCCTGCGAGCACCTCCGCTGTGACGCAGGCTCCACGGTGACAAGGAGACGAGTTCCACAGCGGTGCGACGGAGGTTTGCCGGATTCCGGCGAGTTCCGTGGCGGAAGTTCACCGGCGCGTCCTGAACATTCCCTCCCGCCAACTTGTTTCCCAGTATACAGGGCCCCTTCAGTTCGGCCGCGAAATCGTCATTCTTAAGGTTCCGAGGGCCGAATTCCCGGGCGTCCTCAAAATCGTTTACGGGTCGGCACCTTTTAAGGGTTCTGCTATTTCCGTTTTTAAAGTTTCGAAACTGTAAACGACGGTTATTTTAAGGTTTTGCCGCTTTTAAGGGCTCTGTTAGAGATGCTCTAACCTGGACACCTGGTACAAATTTCTACAGAGCTCACATCAATCTTTACGGATCGGAGGGAGTACATTAAACCGTTTTCGCAAAATTTACTCTATGTTGCACATTTAGATCTCATGCCCGTTAGTGAAACAGTTATTCTAGAACTTCTAGAAATACTCGTGCATATGCAGGTGGCCTATTGCTGTTTTAACTAAACATGCTGCATTTCCGTTTTGTACATAATGTACTACTGTCCTCACGACTCACGTATGAACATGTATCCATGAGCCATTTGATTAGTATATTCTAATAGGCCTAAATTCAAGTTTTGTGGTGCTATGGTATAGATTTACATGCATGATTCTCCTGTACCCTGACTGTACATCTAGAAAATAGTGTGCTCAGTTATTGATAATTTCTTCTCCCTTTTAATGAATTGGTAATTGGTGTTTTGCAGCTCTTGATTTCATCGACCATGATGCTATTGATGACACATGGGTTGTGATGTCATATTTGAGTGATGCAGACTGCCTTCTTGCTGGTAGTCCAATCACATCGGCTCGTTGGATTGTGAATGAATCAAACGAGTCAGATGGCATGTCACAACTTATTGCTGCATCTGTTGCAGCACGAGGAGTTCTTTTTGGAAATGCACATGCCTCATCCTCAAGGTACTTGCTTATCAATATGATAATTTATTTGAAGGAGTCCGAGCTAATATTTTTTTCTCTTATTTGGCCTAAGCAGATGGCATACAATCCGTAGCCCAAAGGTTTGGCAAATTGAGCGTACATTTCGATCCACGAAGGTAAATCTGACACCATGCCATCTTTCATGCATTTAGCTAGATTGTAATTTGAAAAAAACAAGTTATGGTATGTTCTCCATTTTCTTCCTTTTGTCTGCCATAATAAAGAAGAAACATTGTGAGCATCACTATGCGCCTCTACTTGTCTTTCTTTTGAATTCAATCTTTACAGAAGTTATTTGTATGCTCTTGCGGCATTCGGATGCTCATAATCTGAAATCTTGTTTTACTTTAATGTTTAACCGTGTTGATGAAAAGTTCATACTAGTACTGTTAAGATCAGTGTGGTGGTGATTAATTTCACACCTTCATTCTATTCATACTTGTCCTCTGGTATCTGATGATTTGCGTTTTCGTTTTGTTGGGAACAATGCAGGATCAGATTTCTACAGAGAGATTTGATTGTTCAAGTACGTCTGGTTCTCGCAACTTCTCCGACGTAGTCAACGACTTCAGGCCTTTTGATAGATGGTTAGGCCATCGCAGTGATATGCCTAGGAGCAACTCCTCGCGCCATGATGTAGGAGGTCGCCCGAACTTGATTGGTAATCTTGACGGCGAAGGAAATAACTCTGAGGAGGATGAAGATGTGATAGAAGATTGCTGAAACCACGCTGATTCTAGTTCATATCAGATCTAATCTAGCTGTATACTGATCTGTAGAGGTCTGTAGGAACCTGTAACATGTAAAGCGCCAGGATAATACCTGGGTAGCTGGTCATGCGTTTTTGGCCATCTCTGTTATTCCTGCGCAGCTCAACGGCTTAGTTGCCTACTGTTCCGGCTGTTTCCATTTTCTCACTCTGTACGGTAAGTAAGCTGAGCAATTGCGCTGTGCGCGTGTTATGCAGGTGACCTAACAGCAGTGCGTGTTTGGCCGGGCACCAACGTGTGTGGCAGATCCGCAGATGCAGTCTGACCTGAACAAAATCTCAGCTGTTTGCTTAAGGTAAGTGCACAATGTGGTCCCACGACCAAGAGAATCCTACGGAGTAGAACACATTTGTTTATGGCTAGTCAATCCTACGCGTAAAGTTGAATCACCTTCGATCGAACGAAAGATTCTGAGAATCACATCGCCACCGCCACCGGGCAACCGGTAGAAAAGAAACAGAGGACAGCACGGACCGACACACGAAACTCTCCCGTCTGTCATCACATTATCACCCGCCACGATCCTCTCCCCGCCCATCATCAAATGCTTCGTCGCCCCGTCGTGTTCGGTGCTCGAGCTCTCCTCGCCTGAGTAATCTTTTCTGCCTCCTGCCCGGCGGATCGAATCGCGCCTACCTGTGTCGTGATCTCGCCTCCGGCGCGCTTCGTCGCGGGCGTCGGGTCCCGGTGGCGGCGGCGGCCATGTTCTGGAAGGACAACAGCGCCCGGAGCAGCAGCAGCGGCCGGGAGCAGAGCGGCGTGGGCCCCTTCGGCCAGGTGCGCGTCCTCGTCGTCGGCGATTCAGGTCCGTCACCTGCCTCACGTCTGTGAACCTCTGGTAGTTGGCGAATAATGCTATGAGATTGACAACGCGAAATAGGCATGTGTCACCGATGACTTTGATGGATCGTGAATTGGTCGGTGTCACCTTCCATGAGTACTCGGATCAACGATATGGTGAAGAAATCGAGTAAGAGGTTGTTTGAATCATGTAGGCTTCATCTTTCTGTTAACCTTTCCTGCTTGGATGTGGGAGTGATTGGGTTGGCATTTGGGTCACTATTATCAGAACACTGATGGAGTGGGAGACAATAGTCGCTATACTCATCATCATACAGAGCCAGTGAAATCGTCTATTTTTGTCGGTGGTTTAGTGCCCCCCAATTATTCATTAGGCACGTTCCTCATTGCCTTATGACAGAATAGTAAAAGCAGTTTGGCACTTTGGCTACTTGGCTGGTGGTGCATCGTCGTAAGCTGAATCATCTGAACATAGATTAGTTGAGAGGTTCACTCGATTTACTTGGATTGTCGAATGACCTTCTATGCAAAGTTTTAAGTAGTTCTTTAGAGAGCAGTTCTTCTAGATAACTTCATAAATCTACAATTCCCCGTTTGCCACTGCAAAGTTTCTTATTACTTATACATTGTCATCGCGGAAACATTTCTTATATTATATCACAGTTATCTCTCCGTCAAGACCCAGTCATCAAAGACCTATGTGCCCCTAAATTCACACGTTAAGACGTGAAATCAGAATCCATTCCGTGCCAGTTATATTATGCTGGTTTTTTCTACCCTACTGCCTATTTGCCCCAAAATACAGTAAGCACGCCAATAAGTTCCAGAAAATTAGAAGGAATTGTTTTTTTTCTCGAGAAAACGCAAAAGGATTGCGCTTCATTTCATTGAAAAGAGTGAAGATTATTTACATGCCTAGAGAGGCTCGGCCAAACAAAAAAATACAGCAAATTAAAAAATACAGGAATTGTTTTTGCAAAGGAAGCTTCTCCTGGATTTTTCTATCCTCTTCCTCTACAAGTTACTCTGTTATACCACTATGTTAGTATGGTTACGGGCTGCAACATTCTGTATGCTCCTGGAGAATCGGTTGTTAAAACAATCACACATCACATGCCCATGCTGTTGTACGCTGCTGCATATGTTTTTTCAGCATACATTGTCCTTATTTCTCTCTGTCAGGTGTCGGTAAATCTTCACTAGTGCATCTCATCTTAAATGGTTCTTCTATTGCTCGACCAGCTCAGACAGTAGGATGTGCGGTGGGCATTAAAGTGGGTAGTCATGTTCTGTGCTCTCCCCGCTTGTTCCATTTGCATTCTGTATCTACTTACACTGTCACTGTTATTATTTCAGCATGTTACTTGTGGAAGTGCAGGGGGGCCCTATAATAACATCAGTAATGATGCTGAAAGGAACTTCTTTGTTGAGCTTTGGGATGTCTCAGGGCATGAACGCTATAAAGCTTGTCGTTCGATTTTCTATACACAGATCAATGGTAAATGATGCTTTTTCTTTAAGTACCAGTGTTTTACTGCTCTGCATCTTTGTACCCATTAAGGCATATCTTTAGCAATTTGTTACAGGACGAGCAAGCTGACCTATTTAGTTATGTCAGCTGGTGAAACCTCTTAGAAACATTTGCATTTTTTAGATCCGTAAACAAAATAGTTGTTGCGTTTCTTATTAAATTTACAAATACAAATTCACCGTTCTTGATGTTATCTGTCAGGTGTCATATTTGTTTATGACCTCTCCCAGAGGAAGACCAAGACAAATTTGAATAAATGGGCAGTTGAAGTTGCGGAAACAGGCACCTTTTCAGCTCCACTTGGATCTGGTGGACCAGGAGGACTTCCAGTGCCTTACCTTGTAATTTCTAATAAAGTGGATCTTGTTCCAAAAGATGGCACTGGAATCAGAAACGGAAGTATTGTTGATGTTGCCCGTCAATGGATTGAAAAGAGAGGTCTTCTTCCTCGTAGTGAAGAACTTCCACTCACAGACAGTTTTCCCGGGAACTCTGGTCTAAACTCGGTTAGGTTTCTTGTTGAAGACTTTCTACCGATATCTTTCTCTACATGCAAAATTCATGTTCTCTTATGGAATTTTTTCATTGTGTCGTTTCAGTTATTTTTCCCTCGAAGACGTATCCAAACATTACAGTTATTTACTTATGTCTTGCATAATTGCAGGCTGCCAAAGAAGCAAGATATGATAAAGAAGCTGTGATCAAGTTTTTTCCGCATGGTTTGTTTATAATTGTTTCATTGATTTGTTTTCCCCGCACTTCCTATTTTCATCTGCTAATGCTGTTGAAAAATGCATCTTTCAGTTGATCAGGAGAAGTACTTCTCGAACGAGCCTGCTGCCCCAAGTTCCTGGTCTCTTACTCCAAGGGAAGATAACATCCTTCCCGTAGTGGCTCTCAAAGATGATGCTGATACCTTTCAAAGGAAAAGGTGAGCGTGCCTACACATTAGCTCCCCACTCAAAGAAATCCAAACACATACTTACAAATAAATGGACATGAAAGTACAAAGAGAGCAATTTGTTCACCTGGGGCACAACTCTGACCTGAAACATGTATAGTTGCACTTACACACCAAATTTTGCAGCTATAGCGGGGAGGACTATAAGTTCAGTGGAGTACCGCCACTGCCAGCACAGAGGAACCTCACACCGCCACCAACTCTAGATCCACAGCTGCCGGTGTTTTCTTCAGATAACTACAGATATCACAGATACTCCTCACCATCGCTTACTGACATGAGCAGCAATAGAGCGTGAATGAAAAGATTTTCATGGACTTTACCTTCAACCTGCTAAGCGTATATAGCATCTGCTGCCTTGGTGTTGGATTCCAGCTGGTATCATGAACCACCTGATGCCTTGCTTTGCAGCATATGGAAGGTGCCAGGTTGGTCTTCCCTGTTGTCCCGATCTCTAGCTGATTGCTAGTGGGCGACTCTTTTATTCTTTTTCTTCCATCCATATCTATTCATTCAAGACACAGTGATCAATTGTTTTTTCTATTATGCAAGTAATGGAAAATGACCTATCCTGGTTCGAAACATATACACAGTAAGAGAGCAAAGGAGAATGAAAACTGTACATTGACATAGCTTAGATGCATTTTAATGTTCTAATTTATGTAACTTATACATTACGAATTGGAGCGGCCGAAAGTTCTCAGTGCCTTTTGGGATGTAAGGTTTTAAAAGGAGAAATAGGAAAACATACTAATAACATGTCATTGTTTGAGTAATGCGTTCAGTGTAGTGTGCATTAGCGTCTACGTGTACTGATTCCAACATGAAACAATACCAAAAGAATTGATCAAAAGCTGTTATCTGTAAAAGAATTGGTTTTAATATTATGTGTTAATTGGGTAAGCAAAGAGGAGACAGTGGCATGAAGCGAGCCTAGAGATTGCCGGTGGCAGTACTAGACAAGGTAGCACGAGCTGCAAAAACGAAGCTGGGCGTGGCTTAACTTGATCCGGACAACAACGGCTTCATGTGTTGGAACAATCTACTCCCTCCATTTAAAATTAAGAAGTTTGAGATCAATTCTATCTAAAATATTTTAATATATACGACATCAAATGTATACATATACATAATATGAAACTATATTTTATCGCACGTTGACTGAAATTGGTACGAATGTATGAAATAATTCGTGTATGGAGGACCTTGCCATTCCCAAAATATTGATAAGGTATTATCAATTATAAGGGTGGGGAAGATCCCTAAAATATTTTTTTAAAATATATAATTTAATCAACAGGTGCAAATATCGTGCTCATGAATGCATGCCAAAAAAAAATGTGAGTACGCTCATGGCTGGTTTGACCATGCAAGTGAAGCTCTCTTGTGGATTCGTGAAGCAACGCGTCATGTGCTGGAGGTAGTAACGTGTCCAGAGCTGGAACGGTGGTCAGTCCAGGTGTTGCCAGAACAAAGCATGCATGACCCTCTCGCTTCTACTCCCTTCGTTTTTTAATATAAGATGTTTTAGGTGGTACACATATTGTCTATATGCATATTAAAATGAGTGAACATGCACATAAAAATGTGTCTACATATATGTGTGTACATGTGCATGTGGACAAAAGCTAAAACATCTTATATTAAAAAACGGAGAGAGTATATAAGAGCAGAAACTGAACACTTCGAGGCACCAGGAACAGAAGCTGCAAGCGTACTTCGTGTCTGTAGTACTACTAGCTAGCTTTTCATTCCCACTTTGTACATATTGTAGTCCTTGGGCAAGAGGGTGAGCTTGCACTGGTGTAAGGTAATTTATCATCTTTTTCTCTTTGTTCAGGGCTTCGCGAAAGGGAAAGCCGTATGTAAATATGGTTGCTTTAATAAAGTGAGTTTCTTTGCAATTCCGGTCTAGTTGTACGATGCGTGTTTTATGCTAGTGATACTATAGGAGAAACCTCTACTTGTAGTTCTTGTTTAAGCCCAGTGAGGCCTCGTAAAGTACATGTAGCCGTAGAGAAGTGTTCCCTTCGGGTGAAACTGCCTGGGAAGACGGTAAGAATATATTCGTACAATTACAATCTGGAGTAGCTAAAGGTAATTTATCTTTGTTGAATATAGCCTGCAATGCATATGGTGAGTACCAAGTAAGTAGGGATATCACAACCACTGCTCACACCGTCGGCCGAACCATTGGCTTCGCCAGCCCAAATATCCTACAAAACACACATCAAAATAAATTTAGAATTTAATAATCTTAATTAAGTTAATCTAAATTCGAATTTATAATAAATATTTTTTTAATACTAATTAATTTTGAATGTTAGCTAATATTGGTTTATAGCCTAATCAATATCGTTAATATCTTAATTTTTTGTGTTTATCTGTGTGTTGGTAACAGAGCAAGGTTCAACCATTGAAAGGCTAAAATATTTGAACCTAGAAGTTAGCGCAGGTAAGGTTGTCAATATTAAAGATAATATTAATATAAGGTGCAGAATAAATCCACTTGAAGACCATACTTGGTACACGTCTGAGCCAGTTGAATATACTTGTTGATTTGATCTACAATTTTTTATATCCAAGTTTTCAAAATTTAGAAAATGCAATGGAAGCTATGGAAATGGATTTAGGTATTAGTAAAGTAAAAGAAGTGGATACCGAGAAACCTCGGTAAAAAATGGAGGAGGAAGAGATAGGCCTACATCAGTTTCTAATTCAGGGGACCCACGCCTATAAGTTAGATGTAGGGTCTACATCAGTATCTATTTGAATATAGAGAATAAATTGACAATCTGACATTAGAAACGGTAGGGTCTACCTGGTCCGGCTTTTCCTGTGGCATTGTTGCCTTTCCTGAACCTCGATTGAACATTATTCTTGACATCTTAGTCTTGCCAAGATCTTTTGCGTGCTCCATCTTTGTACGGAGTAGATCTATTTTTTGATAGTGTAGGAATAAGAGGGATTTTTTGGCTGATGAGAAAATATGGTTTAGCTGCAGACGTAATGTCCATATATATAGTGATGACAATCTATAGGAGTCTATGGGGGGGGGGGGGGGGGGGGGG